>JAEKOY010000532.1:0-25000 GCA_021234595.1 Delia radicum
CTAACAACACAAATATTCTATTTTTAGATTTTTGTTTATTGTTTGATACCAGAATGCTAAGTATTTTTAATATTTTTTTAAAAATAGCTTACTACATTTTTTTATATAAAAATATATATTTTTGTATTTTTAGGATTTTAAAGTTTTTTCTTTTATAAAAAATCATAACAGCACTGAATTTAAAAAGCGTTGTCTTTTAAAGTATATTCACTATTTGTATAGTTTAAAAATCTTTTGCAAGCTGTAGTTGTCTAGTTTACGATTTGCTGTTCAAAAATTACTAAAATGCATTTTAAGTGCAAATATACTTCAATAAACTTCAGTGGCTAAAGCTATTCGAAGTTCAGTTCTGTTATGATTTTTTTGATAAATAAAATTATAAAAAACTTAAAATGTACTTTTTCTATGTAAAATTGTAGGAAGCCATTTAAAAAAAAAATCATTAAAAATAGTTAGCATACTGGTCGCAAAACAGTCAAAGTTGTTATTAAAAAAAAAAAATTATAAGTTTTTCAAAAATGACAACGTTTTAAAAATCTAAGGGGGAGCGCAAAATGCAATCAAAAAATGCATTTGCATTATGAATGCATTTTCGCAAAAAAGTTGTTCTTCTTTATTAAAAGGTCGAAAATAAGACAATTGTAGCTTTTATATGCTTCTTAAATTTTTTAAATATTCCATATACTTTAGGAAACATGGCTCTTTAAATTTACCTACTTTTATCATTTTCTGATTGTTTATGAAATTAAACACAGGAATAACACAATTTTAAGGAACTAAAAACTTTAATTAGTAATATATATCCTAGAGTATACCTATACCAAATTTTAACAAAATCATAAAGCTGGCGACTAAACAATTACAGTTTTTGGACGTTCCCTCTTGAAATGGACGATATGTATTTATGTTTAAACGAGCTATCATGTTTTTATTTAATTATTATTTAATTTATTATTTACTAAATACTCAAATATTTTATCACCATAAAAGGTTTTCATTTAACGTGTAAACCAAAGGTTTCCAAATCGGAAGACGTGCTTTGTTTATATTTTTATCCAATTTCCTTTTTATTTTCGAATATTTTGTTTTGGTTTTTAATACAAAATAAACAAAAAATTTTAATATATATTATTATTTTTGAAAGTTTTATTTTAAATATTTTGTATGGCACGGATAAAGGCTTAATTAGTTTGGAAATGGAAGTAAAACATTATCGAATTGAAAAAAAGAGTATAAACATAGTTTGGTTTTCTTTTTCTTGGCATAGAGTTAAATGTAGAAAATTTCTAAAAGTATTTTCTACAGAATTTTTTACGATTTTGCTTGACAGCAGTTGCAATGCATAGAAGACAAAAAAAAATGTTTAAGCTTTTAGCACATTTAATTGTCTTCAGATACTATACGTACAGTAAATTTAATGCGGCAAAAAATAATAGAAGATGTTGTGTTTTTCATTTCATGCTTTTGATAAAAATTTTTAACTTAAAAATTTGTGTTTTCATACGACAAGAATATATGGTCCTTATTAGTAAGAAGTAACGGTTTTTTTAAAAGTAACGGTTTTTATTTTATAAGTAAGTTTATTGCAAAAAAGGAATGTTTTTTTTCTTTTGATAAAAATTTTTAACTTAAAAATTTGTATTTTCATACATCAAGAATATATGGACCTTATTAGTAAGATGTAACGTTTTTTTTTATAATTAACGGTTTTTATTTTATAAGTAACGGGATTTAAAACAAACGGGCTTAAAAAACTATATTGTTTTCAAAAAAAGTAACGGAATGTTTCAAAAAAGGAACGGTTTTTTAGAAAAAGTAAATTTGTTGGAAAAAAAGTAATGTGGTTTTTTTTATAAAAGTAACGGTTTTAAAAAAAAGTAACGGTTCTAAAAAAAGTAACTGTGTTTAAAAAAAAAAAAACAGCAACGCGTTTTTCAGGAAAAGGTTTTTTCAAAAAGTAACGGTTTTTTTTATAAGTAGCTTTTATTTTTAAAAAAATAACGGCATTAAGAAAAGTGTTTATTACAAAAAAGGAACCATTTTCCAAAAAAGGTAACGGTATTTTTCATTTGTCTATCTATCTACATATAATTATATAAGAGTGGCGTGACTAAGTGATTCAACATCGTCTAGCCAAGAACTCTGGACCTAGTAACTTGAAATTAGGTACATATGTTCCTCTTCCGACTTAGACCTCCACTAAGAAGCGATTTGTGGATATTCCAACCGAGAAAGCCAAAAAGTGGAAAAACTACTCCTTTTTCGGAAAATACTTGGAAATTTTTCCCAAACAAAAGTACAAAAAAAGTACCAAAAGCATTGGAAAAAGAACCTTTTCCAATATAAAAATACCAAAAAAGTTCATTTACAAGAAAAAGTACCACAAAATTTATCTTTTTACAAAAAAAAGTAAAAACTATTGACACGTTTGTTGTTAGGTTAGTAATTTTTAATATCTTAAATATACATAAATTTTTGTTTAATTAATTCTTTTAATTTCATGTGAAAATTCAAGCTTTTAAATATCTTTATTGGGTTTTGTAGAAAATTGTATTTTTCATGTTACTATGGTTACGATTGTATTTTTATGTTACTATGGTAATTATGTTATGTTTCATGTTACTGTGGATAGCTTATAAACAAATTATGATTGTACAAAGGCAAGGGAATTTTGGAGAATTAAATAATTAGCTTTGTGACTTCATAAAAGGAACTTTGATCGGTACATTAAGTATTCGAACGAGTTTCCATAATAAAAGAAAGTTTTACAAAAAAAAAAGCTACAGTCTTCTTTTAATGTTCCGGTACAATCTTAGAAATAAGATTATTTTAGTGGCGCCAAACTCGGTAATTACGAATCCAGGAGAAGAAGATACCCTAGTCAAGAGTCCACGGACAATCAGGATCAGCAAGAAAATTCGGATAGTGAATACGAATCAGGGGAAGAAATGACGACATTTTCAACAGAACTATTTCAACAAATTATGGCTGCGATTGGTGGAAACAATATCAGACATGCATCATTTACGCAATGTTCCGACCTCCTATTTCTGAGGAAGTGCAAATAAATATGCTCTATGGTATGCTGACAATAAAAATCCGTGAAAATATTAAGACGTTCCAGGAGCTGTTATCCGCATGTCGATAAGCTGAAGCATGCGTTATGGAATCGAAACTTGAAGTTATCCGTTATTCCAAAGACGAGTTAAACGGAATTCGATGTGGATTTTTACAGGACACACCGCAGATATATGTTTCAAAAATATGAAGAATAATAAGCAAAATCAGCAGGGACCACAAAAACAACAATTGAGTAATCAACAAACAAACCAGCAGCATTAGCAAAATACACAACAGCCAGTAGGTCAACAACTGAAGAAACCAACGTTTTCGTGCTATGGTTGTGGAGCCCCTGGCGTATATCGGGCTAATTGCTCTACTTGTAGCTCTAACTCAAAAGAGAGCCCACAATATTTATCGTTTAACACTTTATCGACAAAAATAATGGGACGTACCCTACCTACGGTACACGTCGAAGTATTTGGAGTGAAAGGCGAAGCCATATTCGACAGTGGAGCAAAAAACTAAAAATAATTGCGTATTCCAAGATGTATTAGCAGACGTTACACTCGCTGATGATTCAGTATCTACTACAATTTGTGAAATTATTATTGGAAATAGACTCCGGAAAATTCGCATGATCTACTTGCGCAACTCAACAGACAATCGTACATTGTTGGGTACAGATTTTTTGGAGCAATAGGGGATCGTACTTAACATGTTCCAAAAATGCTGGTATTTAGGGAATTACACCGATACCAGAAACGCCAAGGGTATTGAGAAGTTATGAAATCGGAAAATCTTCGCCATATTAGTGGGCGTCGTGGTGTAATGGTTAGCGCGTTGGACTGTTGTACAGATGGTCCCGGGTTCGATTCCCGGTGACGAAAACATAAATTTAGAAAAATAATATGTATGAGTTTTCTATCACTTATATTTATCGATGCGCCCACCTTCGGTGTTTCCATAGCACTTAACCCCACCGAAGTAAAATAATGAATCAGGGCTATGAAACAAAAAGCTTCAATAAATTCGCCAACTCCACATCAGGTGGCGAGCAACAACTGTTCTTAGACTTATCTACTCGCGCAATTACAGTATTGCCATGTTGGAAGCCCTTTATCTTTCACCACCTTTCATCTCTCCACTATCCCCTTTCCTAAGAACGCAACACATTAAATAATAGGAAGAATTTCCTGAGTGTTGCTTCTCTTTAAAAAAAAAAAAAAAAAATGCAATTGACTCGTAGTTGGATGATTACTATCCCGTGGGCATTGCAACTCCGCAAAGGCATCAATAGCTGGTGGTTCTCCAGTATGTCCACAGGATAAAGTTAAGAAGCCTCAACCTCCAGTAAAGAATAACAATGATTATGCACCACACTCTGTTCAGATAATTTTTCAAAGCACATTGCCTGTGGGTGTTACAACTACTATTTTAATAAAATATTTTTCCCAATTCTATCATTGGATGTAAATGTGCTCAAAGAATCCGATGCTTAAATAATCCGATTTTACTTACTGATACTGAAAGTAAGGAGCTAAACAAACTTCTCATTGCTAATCAAGATGTATTTACAGAACCTACAAAAGCGATACCATTTTCTGTATTTGGGCCATTTATTGACTCCAAAAGGAATAATAATGGATGATGAAGGCTATTCGACAACGTAAAGAACCCAAAAACATAAAAGAACTGTTATCATTTCTACAATCATTGGCTGATGTTTCCAAACCTCTATCAGTGTTATCAACGAAAAATGTAACTTGGAATAGGTCAGCAGAAGGCTTTCGATCATCTTAAAAATCTTCTTAGGTCCGCACCGATTTTAAAACGGACGCCAGCGGTTATGCAGAAGTGCAGTTTTGCTCCAGGGGGAGTGCTCGGAAGAACATCCAATTGAATGTGCTAGTAGACTTCTATCCAATGCTGAACGTAATTATTCCACCATTAAAAGAGAAGCTCTCGCCATAGTATGGGCTTTCCAAAAGTTTCGTGGATATATTGAAGGAGCGCCGGTCAAACTTATTACTGATCATCAACCACTGAAATGGTTAATGAGCATCAAATCTTGAACGCGTCGTTTAGCGCGATGGGCTTTCTTGCTTCAACCATTCAATATTTAGATTGAATACAAGCCTGGTAAAACGAATGTGGTTGCAGACACTTTATCTTCGCCAACTTCGGAGAATAATAATGTACAAGCAACGACTTGAGAAATATGTGCTTTTTCCGTGGATAGGCCAAGAAGTAGTTCAAGTCAAGTAAGAGAGGGGCAATTGCAAGATCCGGAACTAAAAATAATAATGTAGTGCTTTGAAAACAATAAAGAAGAAGATATCGTTTACTGGGCCAAAAAAGGTTACGTTATGAATGATGGTATATTATATTGTTACAACAACGAGGATAAAGAAGATGCTAAGCTAGTAGTTCCTAAAAATGAAAGACAAGATATTATAAAGTACTATCAGAAGAACGAAATAGCGTGTCATTATGGGATCAAAAGGACTACAGCCAGGCACTATTGGTCGGGTATAAGAAACGATATTAAAAACCATGTTAAGAAATGCATCGAATGCCAAAGATATAAGGCCACTAATCTGAAACCTGCTGGCTTATATCAAACGATTTCATCTAATCAACGTTTTGAAGTGATTGCAATTGACCTATTTGGTCCGTTACCAATGTCTCCAAATGGATGCCAGTGGATATTTTTTATAGGAGATGTTGCTAGCAGATGGGTGGATTTATTTCCATTAAAGATTGCTACCGCTGAAGTATGTGCTAAAACCTTAATAAATGAGATATTTTTACGTTATAAACATACAACACACTCTTACTCCAGTTTATCACCCCGAGGCTAATCCCTTGGAAAGAAAAAATAGAGACATAAAAGCTCAAATGGCCATTTTGGTTGAAAATGATCATCATGCTTGAAAGGAAAAACTGCCTAGCATTCGATTCGCTATAAATACAACACTACGCCAAAGCACAAAATATACAGCAGCTTATCTTACTTTTGCGAGAAAACTCCGCACATTAGGTGATGTACAACATGATTTGAGAGTTATTGTGCAATCGGAAAATTTTATAGCAGAAATCACTCCATATCTTTGTCTTTTGGCGGATGTCTTCAAAAAGGTGTAATGTATTGCACAGCTCTGATCTCTAATCAGCTGCTAAGTATATTACACAGTTGTAATGAAACTCATCACTTTAATCAGCTGTATGATTTATATACATGTATGTGTAAATAGGATTAGATTAAGGTAATGTTGTTTTAGTTTATAAGGAAAACAAATTTAGAAATAAAGATAAGAATAAAAACAGCAACACAGCCGAGCAATTGGATTGCTTTAAGTTCTTTATTTTGATAAATATTTTTGCGAATGAACGCTAACCATTACATGGTGATCCTGCCAAATTCGAACTGGAAGTTAGTGCTAGGAAACAACAACAGTACTGCTACTATCACCAATACAGCAACTCCTATGATAAAACAACAACCCCAACCCATTTCAATTGAGGATTATTTGAAGCGGCAGCAGCGCGGAGCAGAAGAGAAATTGACAGTTATACCGCCGACGGCTAAGCCAAAAAAAAGACGAGCGGGCAGAATTGTTAAACTGCGGAAAAAATTGGCTGATTTGAAAGGGATAGTTTTGTCAGAAACACCACCACCTTGGGAACGGGCCACGGAGATTTGGGAGCAGATCGATGCTATAACGCTTGAATTAAAGCCAACAAAAATAAATAATATTAATTTTTTTTAAATAAACAATTAAGATGAAAAACCAACCAAAAAAATTTACTGAATTAAAAAAAAACTATATGAATTTTTTTTTCATATATACAAACTAAAATATATAAATGTATTTTAAATATATTCTGCTTTATTTTTTTTAATTAACAAAACAAAAATTTAAAGTTAAAACACCCTTAAATAAAAAAGAAAAGGAGTATAAAAACACACACACCGTTTTATATGATAAAAAAATAGAATACAAAAAAGAAAAGAACATATGCAGTTATAAGCAGCTGATGAATAAACATCAAGAATTGTAGAGTTGTATTGTATTGATCAGGTGATCACTTAACATAGGGCATTGCCAGGTTGAATTATTTTATTACCCGCACACTTAGAAAAATTAATGTAATATAGAACAGTAAATTTTTATTGGCTAAAATTATTTTTTTGTTTTTATTCAAACAAAGTATCTTTTAATCATTATTTTTTTTATAATTTGTTACACCGAGAAAAGTTATTGTATCAGGAACATTTTGTTAAAAAAGTTATTATTAAAAAGTTATTATTTGCATTTGAAAACCATGACCTTCAAAGCCTGATTAGAAAAACTTCTAGTAAAAAATGTTAAATAAAAACTAAGAAAGGTCGATTAAAAAATTGTTACAATTATAAAACAATCGGAGGGTCCGCCGAATTTTAAAAAATTATTGAGTCACATACAACAACATGAAGAACTTTATTACACATATGAAATTAAAATATGACGCCGATACCTGTTTGCTATTGAAGAGGTATTGTAGGGAGACTAAAAGACTGGCCAAGCAGATGGAAAGACATGCAGAAGAACTGGACTCACACCAACACAGCTGGTAAATACCACAAAACAAACAAGACAACTGTTCACATCGACGAGAATATCACGGGAAATAGGTAAAGTTGAACATAAATTCCATTTGAAAATTTTGAACCTTGAAATTAAGGACACAAACTGGAATTTAAAGGATATACGTAGGGAGATAAATGTAATTAGGAAATCACTTAAGAAAATATAAAAGACGAAGAATACGACGGTTTTTTTAAAAGACAAAACACGAAATATAAAGCTATTATATCATCCGATAGAACAACACACTCGTGTAAGATACAAAATCTAAAACGTAGACAATTGGAGAGGTACAAACTCACATATAACCCTTCGTTGCTTGTTAACAACACGGATATTTCATTCATGGAAGAGAGCAAATGGCTCCTTTCATTGGGATCTAAGTTTGCACTTCCAGTTAATGACAATAATGTTTCGACAATTAACCTTATAGCTGACTTAGAACAATGGGTACAGACAATATCTGATGAAAGGGAAATAGATATTACTAGGTCCAAAATTGCCAATAGGATTTTAACCCATAGGAGAAAAGTTAAAAATAACCAGAAGGATAAATTTATTTGAAGCATCTATGAGGAAACAAAACACTTTTTAAAAGATACAAAGATGAAATAGTTATCACAAAGTCGGATAAAGGCAACAAGACAGTAATCATGTATAGAAATGATTACGAGAAGATAATGGATAAACTCCTTGACGACAAATTTACATATAAGTCGATTAGAACAGACCCAACACAAACACTTCAGAGAATAAACAACAAATTGGTAATGGAACTATATAAACAACACCACGTCACAAAATATGAAAAAATTAAACTGAAAATTAAACTTTATGGATTATCGAAAATCCATAAAACAAATGTACCACTAAGACCTATATCATCATCCATAGAAGTTCCCTGTTACGATCTGTCAAAATATATTGGAAGTATTTTGAAAAACATTATATTAGAAGAATATAATATAAAAAATGCATTGGAGCTCAAAGTTAAACTGGAGAAAGTGTATCTTGACGTGGTATCGTTATTTACAAACATACCTACACATCTGGCTATAGGCAATATCATGACACAGTGGAAACTATTTACAAATTAATATATAGGAGATCATTTTCTGTAAGGTAAATCTAAAACATGATGCCTTTTCAGTCTTTTAACTTCCTCGCTTTCGTCTAATAAGCATATAGCTAATGAGTTGTTGTGGTTACTAAGTCTTTCAAGGTATCCTGAGCTAAGTCTATTAATTTGATCTATAACAGTGGACATCTTCAATATTTGAATTATTAGCTGTTCCCCATAGCTGTACCCCGTAAGTCCAAACCGGTTTAAAATTGTTTTATAAGAAGTTTCCATGCTTAATTCAGATTTTGATCTAAGAAGCCAATACATTCGCCTTGTTTTTATTTTCAATTGTTCCTTTTTTGCTTTTATATGATCTTTCCAAGTAAGGCGGCGATCGAGGTGAAGACCAAGATAATTAACTTTTGTTTGTTTTGGAATTTGTGTGCCATTTAAAGTGACATTTGGACAATCTCCTTTTCTTAGTGTAAATGTAAATGTAAAATCTACCCATGATTTCTGTGTGTTTACTTTTATATTCCATTTTATTAACCATGCTTCAATGTGATTAAGTTGAGTCTGAATCATTGCTGATGCAATATCAATATCGGTACATCATTAGTAGCTATTAGAGCTGTGTCATCGGCATATGTTGAAATTGTTATATTTCTCGTACTGGCATATCATGACAGGTCCTAGGACACTACCTTGTGGTATTCCCGCCTTGATTGGACATATATCAGATACTTCATTATTAACCTTTACATAAAAGAATCTTCTGTTTTAATATGATTTAAAAATAAAATAATATTGTGCTGGTCAAAGGCTTGTTGAATATCTTAAAACACAGCTGTTTAATCTTGAACAACTTTTAAATAATATATTATTCAATTTAAAAGTAATTAGTTTTTAGTTCTAAGAACACACATAAATTGGGTTTTTATGATGTTATAAAATAGATCATATAGTGATCTACCCTTATTATAGTTAAGAAAAACCTAAATAGTGGTTTCTAACTACTATTTCTTAATGATGTATCATGAAATAAAACATGCAGTTTGTTAATCACTAAATTTATGACTATGGGTTTTTTCTTATCTGTTAAGATAAGAGAATCCTAAATAGTCTTTTCATGTTAATATTTATTTTTATTACAATGCAAACGCACATGCATAAGCTGTGGTACCTGTATTTCTAGTCAGATAAGGATATTTTAATTTTAGTATATAAGTAAGTTAAATTTTGTAAATAAAGTTGAGTTCTAATAAAACCATCAAAAAGAATCTTTGTGTATTTTGTCTCGCGCGTACTCGATTAGTAATTCAGTGAACATTAGTGATGAACTGAACATTTGGTGACCCCTAAAAACATTATTGACATTTCAAGTTTCCCCCCACCAGTGGTAAGGAACTTGAAATAATCTTTAGTGGATGAAGACACGCATCTTCAATTAAAAAAAAAAGTGTTTTAAGTCAAAGTGAAAAAAGGCAAAAAAAGGTGAGTTTCTTTTTTTAATTTTTTCATATATATATTTTTTTTTTTGACATTTTATTATATAAAAACGGAAATATTTTATCGTATTAAACTATATTTTATTTAGAAGTTTATTTTATTCACAATTCGACATGACCGCAATTCAAGTAGCCAGAGAAGAGGAACAAATTCCTAGAAATCGGGGACTGCTTCGTAAATTCAAATATATTTTGGATGACTTAGACTACAAAATTTATAAATAAGAGAATAAGGAAGTCTCAGTAGACATCCTTAAGGGAAAATTTCAGATGGCAGAACAAGTGTTCATGCAGTACTTGGAACAATGTCCGGACGATGAGTTAACGGAGGTCTTCTACTCCTTGAGTACAGATATCAGGGAATACCCGGCATAGAAAGCTATGCCAAGTCCCTTGCTTTTAAATTACCATCGATAAACATTCCAAAATTTAGCGGAAAAATTGTAGAATGGGACACATTTAGAGAGTTATTTGAAGAGTTGATAGTCGATCAACCTATTTCAAATATTCAAAAAATGTGTATTTTGAAGACAAAAGTAGTAGGAGATGCAGCTAGGAAAATTTCTAAGATGTCAGCAAAAGACGAGAACTTTGAGACGGCCTGGAGTATATTGAAAGAGCATTACTCAAACAAAAGGGCAACAACCTCAATGTATTTCAATGCAATATTAGACGCTCCGTCGGTAGTTTATAATGAACGAAGTGTAAAGAACTTCATGGAAATTATAAACGAGAGTGTACAGGCTCTGGGAGCCATAACAATGGAAGCCGAAGAAATACATCAAGCATTTATGTTTTTCGTGCTTCTGCGAAAATTGTACGAAAATTTAAGAATCCAATTTGAGCAGCATTTAGGAAAATCTAGAGATCTGCCAAAATTGGACAATCTCTTAGAATTGGAAATGACAAAAGTGTGGCAAATCCTTCGGGAAATGAAAAAAGATCTGGGGAGGCATGCCGAAATGTTGCAAATCCTTCCAGGTATGGAGTTCAATATGCTCAGGGGGCAGGCCAAAGGGCAAATCCCTCCAAAAATATAAATAAAATCAAATGCCCATTAAATTGTGCAGTTGGTCATTTATTATATAGATGTACCAAATTCCGTAGCCTTCCCATCAAAGAGAAATGGGATAAGGTAAGTGTTCAATGTGTGTCATACTAAGAAGACACGTACCAGTAATTTTAGTTGCAATAAGTGCAATGATCCTCATCATTCTCTTCTTCATAGGGAAAAAGTACCTCAAAAGACTGTTACCAAAATTGATAGAAAATTTGAAGGCTTAAAAATTAAAAAGTCATCGGCTCAGGAAAAGGTAGGACTGAATAAGAGGTCAAAAGTGCAGGTCAATGCAGTTGCAATGGACAAATTTGTTTCCAGAAACTATCAAATTGGCTGACCCCGGATATAATATTCCAGATAGGGTAGACCTTCTTTTGTCCAATCAATTTGTATTTGATCTCATATGTAATGGGAAAATACAGGATGAAAAGACATACACGAAATTACAAAATACAAAATTGGGCTGGGTAGCGTATTGTATGACAAAAGTACAGAACCAAATATAGTTGAAACAGTACGTGACAAATTTTAACGAAAACGTTAGAAGACTATCAGATGGCAAATTTCAAGTGGCATTGCCATTCAAGAATAAACCTGAAGAGTTAGGAAATTCTAGCTTAATAGCTAAGAGACGTTTTTTCGCTCTTGAAAGAAAACTGGAAAAGAACCAAGAATTGAGAATTCAGTACAGTGATTTTCTAAAAGAATATTTGAAAATGGGTCATATGGAGCTTATGACTGACCATTTCCAAATAGTTAGTGGGTATTACTTACCACATCATTGTGTTTTATGCCCGGAAAGCACTTCTACAAAATTAAGAGTCGTATTTGATGCATCGTGTAAAACAACTACAAATATATCGTTGAATGATATAAATTATACCGGTCCTAGAATTCAAGAGGATCTATTTAACATTCTACTACGTTTTAGAAAACATCGTTATGTGTTTTCTGCCGACATTGAGAAAATGTACCGACAAATTTGGGTAACTGAAGCTTATAAAAAATATCAATTGATATTTTGGCGTTGGAACCCCAATGAAAGTATAAAAACATACGCACTTAAAACCGTGACATATGGTACAGCATCGGCTTCGTATTTGGCAGTTAAATGCCTGCAAAAGATTTCAGATTGGAAAACAAACCAATTTCCAAAAGAATCCGCTGTGATTAAAAGTGATTTTTACATGGATGATCTAATGACAGGAGACTGTCTAGAATCAGTAAAATCACTACGGAAAAATATAAATAAGATTCTGCTAGAATTTGGAATGCCATTAAGGAAGTGGTGCGCCAATGATAAGTCATTGTTAGATGATATTGACGAAAAGAATATGGAGGTAAATTTGCAGATTGAATCAGAACAATTAACTAAAAGAAAGATATTAAGTGAAGTTGCGAGATTATTCGACCCATTTGGCCTAATAGGTCCAGTAATAAAAGCTGCAAAAATATTGTTACAGGATTTATGGAAGTTAAAAATTCATTGGGATGAAAGCATCCCTGGGGAAATCACTTCGAAATGGAAGTTGATAAGGGAAATTTTAAAATATCTTAATGAAGCTAAAGTCCCAAGGCATATAATTTGTGTCAAACCAACACAAATAGAACTTCATGGGTTCTGTGACGCATCCATGAAGGCATATGGTGCAGCAGTTTATGTAAGGTCCGTTGACGTGTTTGGGATCATTTCTTCCCATTTAGCTGCATCAAAATCGATGGTGGCTCCAACTAAAACAATTACACTACCAAGATTAGAACTGTGTGCAAGTGTATTGTTAATAGACCTGATGAAAGTGGTAATTGAAAGTTTGAAAATGAAATTTGACAAGATAGTCTATTACACAGACTCCACTATAGTTTTAAGCTGGATTAAATTAGATCCAGCTCGATTACACATATTCGTATCTAATAGAGTAAGTTTTATTCAAGCAAATAGTGAGATTTCCAAATGGAAACATGTGAGATCAGAGGAAAACCCTGCTGATTTAATATCACGAGGATTGTTAGGTAAAGAAATTCTAAATAACCGGGTTTGGTTTGACGGTCCAACATTTTTAAAAGAAAAAATGTATAAGGAGCCATCACTTTCTTCTCTAAAAGAAATACCTGAGATTAAGAAAAATACCAAACAAATTTTAATAATTCAAAAGAAAGAAGCAGTATGGAAAGAAATACATCATAAAATTAGTTTTAAATACCTTCAAAATGATGTGATAGCATACGTATTAAAATTTGTTAACAAAGCTAGAAAAGGAAATCCTTTGACATTTATAGAATACAGAAAAAAGGCTTTAATACTAATAATTAAGGATATTCAAAGTGATAATTTTAATGAAGAAATAAAAGCATTAAAGTCGAATAATAATTTAGGAAAATCTTCACATTTAAAAACTTTATGCAAAATACTAGATGTAAATGGTCTTATAAGGGTTTTAGGCAGATTAGAAAATAGTAGCCTTTAATATGAGGCAAAACACCCAATGCTTCTACCTTACAGTGACAAGAATGTTGAATTAATTATAGAAGGTTTACACAATCAGCATTTACATGTGGGTCGGCAAGGGTTACTGGCAATAGTAAGGCAACAGTTTTGGCCATTACGTGGCCGCCAGTTAGTTACTAAAGTAGTTGGTAAATGCTACAGATGTTTTAAAATAAAACCAAGAAATTTGCACCAATTAATGGGAAATTTACCAGAAGATAGATTAATTCGAACCCGCCCCTTCCTTAATGTTGGTATAGATTTTCTTGGACCCATCACAATTCATTACAAAATTAGAGGAAAAAAGACGGATAAAGCATATGTTTGTGTATTTGTGTGCTTTGCAACAAAAGCAGTTCATTTAGAAGCTGTATCAGATTTAACTTCTGCAGCGTTTATAGGGGCATTAAAAAGATTTGTTGCTAGGCGACGTTGTCCACTGAAAGTTTATTCAGACAATGGTACAAACTTTGTGGGGGCAGCTAACAGCCTTAATGAAATTTTTCATTTGTTTGCCAATGAGCAACATAAGGCCGAGATAAACAAGTTTTGTGCACAACGCAGCATAGAATGGTTGAATATACCAGCCAGATCTTCGCATGTGGGGGGATTATGGGAAGCATGCGTAAAGTCCGTTAAAAAACATTTTTATAGAGTGACTGAAGGGACAATGACTTACGAGGAACTTTATACGTTGATGACGCAAATAGAGTCAATATTAAATTCACGTCCGTTAACACAATTGTCAGAGGATCCGAACGATTTCAAAGTTTTGACACCGGGACACTTCTTGTTTGGCGAATCATTTTCCACATTTGTTGACTCTTCAAGTAACAAACGTTACCATGGAATACGCGAGCATTGGAAAGCCGTACAGTCCAATGCAGAGGAGTTTTGGAAACGATGGTCTGTTGAGTATTTGTCCGAATTACAAAAGAGGTACAAGTGGAACAAGCCACATACAAATATCAAACCAGGTACTCTGGTATTACTAAAGGACGATAATACGCCTCCAATGACATGGAGACGGGGGAGGGTCATCCGAACCATAATGGGTTCGGATGGTTTATGTAGAATGATAAACGTAAGGACCAGCAATGGGGAAACCAATAGATCAGTCCACAATGTTTGTCCTTTTCCTATTTAATATTAAATAAAAGAATGGACATTCCATCTTTAAATACTAATTTAAGAATTATTAATCAAAACCACCAAAGTAGTGGTGATTGTAAAAAATAAAAAACAAAAATATGTTAACAGTACTGTTAACCCTCTTTGTAATTATAAGTCCGGTTAGGTCAGATTTTGATATAAGTAGATTTAAAAATGAGGCAGGGATATTCTTCGAGCAAGTAACGGCAGTGGGCTTAACCAAAACATCATGGAATATAGTGGTTCATATCAACATTACAGAGTACGCCACAGCAAAATCAAGGTTAAATGAAGCCATGTTAGCCTTAACTAAAATCAAAGAGAAGAAGCCGAAGTTACTTGAGTCATTTTTTGTGCAGAATTTCCAAACAGCGTATGAGAGAGTAATCAACAGACATGAGATAATAATGTCGTCGGCAGCAAGCAACCGAAGAAAAAGATCGCTGTTACCCTACATTGGCGGTATCTACAATAATCCATTTGGACTGATGGATGAAGACCATGCTAAAGTTCTAGCTGACAAAATCAGCAACAATTCGCAAAATGCAGACTATATGCTAAATATATTAAAAAATCAATCCTCACTCCAAATATAACTTGGGATGTGATTAAAGAAGAAAACAAGGTTGTTTTCAACAACATAAAGAGATTGAGTGGCTCAATGGTTACATTGAAAAGCGCAGTAAATGAGGTCATCGATGAGAAGGCAGTGATCGTTACGATCACAAATATGTTAACAGCATTGGAATCCTTTGAAGAATTGCAAAAGGGCATAACTGGATCAATTTTTAATTCAAAGGGAAGCTTAAATAAATTCAAGCAACAAATCGATATTATTAAACGCAGCATTAAATCAAGCCTGATGCTACCTATTGATGAACCGATAGAACTCGCCAAAGTAGCACAAATTTCCACCGCAACAACAGCTGATTTTGTGCTGTTTAATATTCGCATCCCATTGATAAATAGTGAATTATTAAACGCATATGCCGTATACACGTATCCAACCATTCATGACGGGTTTTCAATAACTATTCGGCCCAGCAGCAGTTATCTTTTAATAGATGAAAGAAAAACGATGTTCTATGCTCAAAATGAGGACAACTTTGATCATTGCCAGAATATGAAGAATATTTTACTTTGTCATCAATTTCATCCATTCTACAACATTAGAGAAACTGACAACTGCGAAGTGCAACTGTTTTTAAAGCCAAGGAAGATACCGGCGAGTTGTGAGATAGAAATTAAAAAGTTTCACATCTATTGGAGGCAAACTCATTCTTCAAATACATGGATCTTTTCAATGTACGAGCAAACAGCAGCCGAAGTAAAATGCAACGCAAAGACGCAAAATATTATCCTGAGTGGCTCCGGAATCCTCAAAATGAATCCAAACTGTCAACTAGAAATAGCTCAAATTAATTTATGGGCATATGATGTCTACCAATCGGAACTAAATTATGTATTTCCTATTATAAATCTCTCAACTTCTATTCCCTCTTTAACACATATAAAGTTAATGGGAGACATAGAAACCTACAAAATTCCAAACATCCCAGTACCTAAGAATATTTTGGGGTTCCCATCTAATCTTGATGTACATCACCTTACGCATTATGGAATGAGCATATCAACATGGATCGTTATCATCGTCATAGCCGTTATTTGGATACTACGAAGAACGTGTCAGATGTCACAGAGATACTTGCCTACTGCCATTGCGCTACCTAGATTGATGTAGGGTAAACTAAAATAAATTAAGTAATATTTTTATTTGTATGTTAAAAGACTAGGATCTTTCAAGGCCGGCAGAATGTTCAATCTTGAACAACTTTTAAATAATATATTATTCAATTTAAAAGTAATTAGTTTTTAGTTCTAAGAACACACATAAATTGGTTTTTAATGATGTGTTATAAAATAGATCATATAGTGATCTATCCTTATTACAGTTAAGAAAAACCTAAATAGTGTTTTCTAACTACTATTTCTTAATGATGTATCATAAAATAAAACATGCAGTTTGTTAATCACTAAATTTATGACTATGGGTTTTTTCTTATCTGTTAAGAGAATCCTAAATAGTCTTTTCATGTTAATAATTATTTTTATTACAATGCAAACGCACATGCATAAGCTGTGCTACCTGTATTTTTAGTCAGATAAGGATATTTTAATTTTAGTATATAAGTAAGTTAAATTTTGTAAATAAAGTTGAGTTTTAATAAAACCATCAAAAAGAACCTTTGTGTATTTTGTCTCTCATATCCAGGCGCTTTATTATTGTTTAGCATTGATATTTCTTGTTGTACCTCTTGAGGAGAAATGTGCTGAATTGGAAGATCCATTTGACAAGAACTGTCTAAAAACTGCTCTATTTCAATAACATCTTCATAGTTGTTAAGATGAAAAGGTTGGAAGGTATTTTCTAAATACTTGGCGTAAGCATCCGCTTTATTTTTATCAGTTCTACACCATACATTGTCAGAGTCCTTAACTGGGACATTTCTTTTAACTGGTCTCTTTAAATATTTCGTGACATTCCATAGGCAATGTTCATCGTTTTTGGAAGCATGAACGTTAATGCTTTTAAGAAATCGGCTAGTTTCTTCGTTTTTAAAGCACGGTTAAAGTGGATTTTATCAATTGGACTTCTACTGGACTGCCATATTTTTCGCAATCTTCTTTTATTTCTTATTGGTACTTGAATCTCTGCTGATATCACAACTCTATTGCCTTGATTTCTAACATTTTCCTCAAAGTGGAGTGGATATAACTGCTGCTTCATGGATTAAATTTGAAAATTTTTTAACAGCGTTATCGAGTTCATTACCATTCTGTATAGATAATACTAGGTTTACATTATTATCTATCCAATATTTAAACGAGTCTAAATCTGTTTTTGGAGACATAATTTTTAATGATTTTTGTATTAATTGTAAGACTGTACAGAAATTTAAAATAATTGGTGAATGATCTGAACTTAATTCGTCACTATCCATAATATCTAAACAACTTCCTGATATTCCACTATATACTATAAAATCTAGTAGGTCTGGGATTTTTCGTGGATCACTTGGCCAATAAGTTGGTCTCCAAATTGAGAGAACGGAGTAATGATATTTTTGAACACATTTAAACAGTTCACGTCCTTTAGGATTTAGTTGAAATCACCGCCCACAATAAATCTCGTGCCGAGCTTTTTAAAGAAGTCGTAGTACTCTTGACAACTAATGTTATGTCTAGGAGGAGAGTATAGAGCACATATAGAAATATCGGTATTATCACAGTTTATTTTTACACCAGCAGCTTGAATAGATGGTTGTTTATATTGTTCTAATATTTCGTATCTAATATTACTTTTTATAAGAATAGCAGAACCAGCATGTGCACTATCACTAGGGTCGTTTGTAGTAATTAAATCGTACCCTCTAATTCGAAAGAAGCTTCTTGACGTAAAATGAGTTTCGGATATTAAAAATATATCTATGTAATTTGTATTAAGAAATAATTCAGTTTCCTGCGTATGATTTGAAAGCCCATTGGCATTCCGTATTGCAACCCTCAAATTTAATTGCATAATTTAGCTATTAAATGGCTCATCATACCGATGAGTTTGTCCATTTTCTCCATTAAATTGGAGTTGTAATTATTGTTACTTACATTGTTTGAATTATTAGTTTGAGCTACCTGAGCATACGATTGTTGATTTGCATTTGTTGGATAATTTATGTTTTGTTGGTTTGGTAAGCTCGGATAATCCTGAGTACCAAATGAATAATTTTGATTTTGTTGTCGATACGAGTAATTATGATTTTTCTTTTCAATTAAATGTTTGTAAACTCTACATCCTCTGTAGTTGGCTGTATGATTCTGTAAACAATAAAAGCAGTGAGGTGGGGAATTTTCAGTTTTGGTGCATTCGGCAGTAGGATGGTCAATTCCACATTTAACACATCTGAATGGCCTTTTACAGTAAGTCTTTGTATGACCAAATAATTGGAATCGATAGCACTGAACTAAATGTCTAGTTTTACGAGGAGGTTCAATCTTAACTATTGCATTACCAATTGCTTATTGTTATATATCTCCTTATTGTTCGTGTTCGGTTCAAGGTCTACAAAAAAACATTGACAAAACAAAACCTTATCTACGCGACTTAAAATTTATAAAATAAGTATTGTTAATTTGCAAAATTTTCATTAAATATTTTAAAAAAATTTAACGTTTTAATTAATAAGAAAAAAAATCATTGGTTGAAGATACAAAACGATTTTAAGCCGGTCACGTTAAGCACGTTGGTAAATTAACAACTTTACGAAAAGTCTTTTTTATTTTTTTTTGTTTTAAATAAACACCGAGAGTAAGAAAGAATAAACTAAGAAAAAGAGTAATAAAAAAAATACAAAAGCCAGACTTACATTGTGGTTGTTGTTACAGCTTCAACGATGAAAGATCTTTCAGGGTTCAGCATGTTGTTGTAATTAATGAGTATTGTAATGTAATGATGTTAAAGATAAATGTTGCTAAGAAATGTTTTGCAACATTTTAAGAGAATATTAAATTGTTTATTTTTTTTAAGCTCTGTTGTCGTATTCGTTTTGATGTTAATTTAAAACAACTAATTGCATATTATTAGCCGCGCTTCCGTTTTCACAAAAAAAATATAATTATTTTATTAATTTTACATGTTAATAATTTCACGATTTTTAAAATAATTTAAATTAAAGATTAATACAATTGCATGAAGATAAAAAAAACACTAAATAGACAAAGGGCATTGCCAGATGAATATAAAAAAATAGAGCAAGAACAAGAGCTCAAATTTGCCTATATATTTTTTTTTCAACTAGTGAATATAAGAGTTAGAATGTGTATGTGGTTTTAATATTTAAAAAAACCAAAAGGCATTCAACACTGGTGAACACCGAAGTTTAAAAATTTACTTTTATTAAAGAAACTTTAGTGAAATTATTATCATTTTGTTAAAAAAAACTATCACTTAATTTCATAACTGTAATCACTATTTATGCATGCAACATATTATTTTAAAAATTCACTTATTTTAAATTTTTTTTAGAAAATAATATCTAATTTATGAAACATTTTTTTTATATTAATTTTAATAATTTTAATGTCACTATGGCCTTTTTTTTTTTTGATTTTTAGCTTTTATATAGTTTTTAAGCATTTTCGATTTAAAAAAAAAATTCCAATAAAAAAACGATTATTCACTAAATTTGGTGTATCATATTTTTTTAGAAATTAACCATCTGTCTTTTTATATTATTTTTCCACTACTCTCTTCTTTTTTTTCTAAAGCAAATTATAATCCACTGTTAGTGCAATATTAATTTAATATTTTAAAAATTTAACAATGTAAATATTTTCATTTTTTTTTAAACCTTTTTACAGCAATTTTTTTTCAGTTTTATGTGCAATATTTTTTTTAGTATATAGAATTTTTATGTATTTCTAAATTTGTGTAGAATTTATTTTTTTAGGTATTGGAAATTTTTATGTATTTCTAAATTTGTTTAGAATTTATTTTTTTAGGTATTGGAAATTTTAATTCTAGTGTATTTTTAATTTTAATTAATTCTTTTTATTTAAGTTTTTCCTAAGCCAATTTTTAATTTAAAAATCACTTGATAATTTCTTTTTCCTTTTTTTTAATCAATTCTACACACTTTTAGCACTGATTTTAACGATTTTTATATTTTTTTGTTCAACACCACGAATATTAATTTCTTTTGCTGATGCATGAATTGAAGATCAACCGCAACTGAAGACACCAAACTCTCTTTTATATCAACTAGGCTGAGGAGATTAGGATATCTCTCTTTGGAGATTCGATTAAACTTCAATTAGATTTTGTTGTTGGTAATTTATCATTAGGTGCCAAATCTACAAACAAAATTGATATCATGAGATTTGATATAAAAAAGAAATAAAAAAATATGAGAGGAATTGAATTAAAAGAAGTACCTTATAAAAAAAAACGCAAAAATCACCACACACCAAATAATGAAAAATCCGAGATTTTAAGAGGAATTTCTAAAAATTATAAATTTTACAATTTTTATTAAATCTTCACCAAAATTTTATTTTAGTCAGTAGAAAATACCTTTTATTTTTGAAATTGGCCAGAATATTACTCCAATTTGAAATTTGAGAAATTCTGGCCTTGCAAAGCCGTTTCTCTGAGAAATGGATGTTCTGTAGAGATTAATTTTTAACGAGTTGTTTAACAGAACAACGAATTAATATACTTGAAAATTTTATTAATTTCATTTAGAAATTTATGAAACCAATTTAATTAAATAAAATAAACTTACATTTATTTAAGGATTTGCCCCGAAGAAAAAAATGAATATTAAGGAGAATATCCTTAACAAAATTGGTTTTAAAAAAATTAATTTTGATTAAAAAAATCACTTTTCAAAAAAAACTTTAATTTTAGAAATTTTTTTAGAGTAGAACTTCACTGAACGACACTTTTGCAGAATAATGGCGATTTGTATCTTCGTTTTCTCAAAAGAAACCTCGGTTTGGTGGCGTGATTTTGAAAAATTGAAAATCTAACGTTTTCGTTCCAAGTATATAAGGGAGTTAATACAAATAAAGAAACCAACAAATATCAAAATAAAATAGTGTTGGCTAGTTGCATTTTGGAGCTATGACAAATAGATGGCGGTGTTAAATATGTTAACGTGTATAAAATGTGTTTAAAATATGTATAAAAAGAAATACGTTAAAAACTTGACAAGTTTTCGATAAAAAAATAAAAAAAAAATACAATAAAATTTGAGGCAAGTGCCCTTACAAATTCCCCCCAGCCAAAATCAGACTTTGGGGTTTTGAGAAGGACAAAATCCAAAGGATGATCCCACTTGCCGAAAGTAATCAAAACCGACAAAAAAAATTATAACCGAATATCTTTTGCATGATAAACTTCTAATAAACGCCCTGAAAGGTCCTGAAAGGTCCTCTACTTCATAATAACTGTTTCCAAGCTTTTTGCGTACCCTAGCCTTTATAAAAGTTGGTCCATGGTAACATCCCTTGATCTCAAGTTATACGTTCGCTCGTTACGCTCGAATTGTTTTTGCATCATTTCGACTGCCCTTATTGCCATAATTTGCAGCGAATCGCAGCTGATATGTACATCCATTTGTGATCATGTGCTGACCAAATGCTGAATAATACGGGGAAGTCTCTATAGCGGAATGAATTGCAGAGCGGATCGCTCACCCAATACTACTGAGAAGCTCAGCCCAGTTTTTCTGGTTCGGGCGAATATAAGCTTTTATAGCAGCCAATATTGAACGGTTTACCCGCTCAGACGCGTTAGCCTGGGGTGAGTGAATTGCAGGAAACACATGTTTTAATTTATATTTTTCCAAAAGATTATTAAACTTTGACGATCGAAACTGTCTACCATTATCTGAAACTAATACCTCAGGAACCCCAAAGGTGTGGAACAGATCCTGCTCCAGAAAATTAACTACCACTTCCGAATTAAGCTTTTTCACGGCCTTTAAAAATGGAAGCTTTGAAAAATGATCGAGGACAATAAAAATTCCTACATTTCTTTATCAGCATCTTTCCCAATTTTGTCTTTTAATTGTTTGTACTCGTCAGATCGAAAATGTTCAGACTCTAGGTCTACGAAAATTCCACTGTCATTATCAGATTCGGACAGACTTTGAACACCTAATTCAGACAAGTCCTCTGTATTGACACGAGAAAGTGTATCAGGAATAATGTTCTGGGTACCTCGTCTATGCTGAATGCTAAATTTGTACCCCTGCAGTTTTAAAGCCCACCGAGCTAGCCGCGTACTGAGGTCTGTCTGAGACATGAGCCACTTAAATGACGCATGGTCAGTGATAACATTGAACTCATGTCCTTCGACATAGGCCCGAAATTTTTTGATACTTAACAAAGCTGCCAAGCATTCCTGTTCGGTCACCGAATAGTTACGTTGGGCTTGGTTGAGTTTCTTGGACATAAATGCCACAGGAACCTCTTCGCCCTCCGCATTCTTCTGGACCAATACGCATCCTATACCTGTTTTACTAGCATCACAGTGTATGAAAAACGGCTGTGAAAAATCGGGGCTATGCAAAACAGGACCGGCGCTCAAATGTAACTTCAAAACCTCAAAAGCGTTTTGGGCTTCTTCGGTCCATACAAATTTCTTTTTCCCTTTTAGCAGATCAGTTATAGGCGTGGTAGTTGCAACATAATTCAGAATAAACTTTCTGTATCAACCTGTATTTCACAGAAATCTTTTAACTTGTTTAACGGATCTCGAAGCTGGGATATCTGTGATTGCGGACACTTTTTCCAGATCCGTCTGAATGACCCCGTTACCAACCAAGTGTCCTAAATATTTAACCTCAGGCACACAGAAATTACCTTTTTCAACGTTTATGGTCAGCCCTGAGTCTTTTATTTTTCCAGCTACAATCCTTAAGACTTCCAGATACTTTTCGAAAGATTCCGAAATGATCAGTAAATCATCAAGATACACAACCACTTCCGTCCTGAGATTTGGCGGTATCACTTTGTCCATCAACCGTGACATGGTTTGTGGAGCATTACAAAGCCCGAAGGGCATGAAGTTATAGTGATACAGCGGCCTCCCAGGAACGGTAAATGCAGTTTTATCCTAAGATCCTGTGTTTTGGGGTCTCTTTAGTTTGTAGTTATCCAAGCACATGAACTTGGACAACTTACTAAGGCGAGGCTGTTGGTTTGTATCTTCCTACAGCACTTTAACTGTAACAAGATTGTATCGTTTAGTTGAAATTAAACACCTTTGAGTTGATGTTAACGACTAACAATAACTCTACTTTATTTGGTGGTTTATATACAGTAAAAATGATAAGTTGCAATACAATAAATTATAAGTTTACATGATTAAGCATAATGAAGTTATTGAGGTTTTTGAATATAAATGCATACTAAACAATATTGATGTTGTTGACTTTATACCGTTGATGATGACATAAATGCATACATAACAGTGTTTATGTTATTGACTTCGTTAAAGTTGATGAACTACAGAACTGCATACATAACAGAATTTGTGTTCTATATTTTTGGATTTGTGATAGCGATGATTAACCCATGTAGGACTGAACATTCTCCCCCGCGTTGAACGAAAGTTCGAAATGATGCATCTGGTACCAATGGATTAAGTATCTATGATGTCAATTGTTATTGGTCTTGGGCGCGGAATCGGGCCTATCTTCTCTTGACTAATATTTGTAGACGCCTTGCGTCGATAACGTTGTCGTATTTTCATGCCTATGAAACTGAGCAGTAGCAGGATTGCGATGATGAGGGCAGAATAACTGACAGCATGATGATGCTGACTATTAGAGTTAATTATTTTCGGGATATGAATAAAGGCTGATTCATTTAATTGCTGTTGCAAATTGCTAAGGTGATCTAGTTGCGTTTTGAATTGTGATTCGTTGCGTTAAAAACTCTTTTTATTTCATGGGGTGTGCTGATTGACTCTATTTGCTTAAAGTTGGCAAATGAAGTGTATAAGTTGGTTGATGCTCCAAAATGTCCCTGTATTGTTATAGTGTTGGTTTTGACTATACAGTTAGATCCTATTTCCATGATTCCACGACCTGATAAGGTGGCTTGTAGGGTTTCCGTGCCACAAACTGCAGAAAATTCGGAGGTTGTAGTCATAGAGAATATCCATTTGTTTTGGTTGTTTAATTGAGTCCATGCAGAAGCACCTGGTAGTCGGGATAGTTTGCAGCTGGTTGTATTTTTGTTGTTGAATATATTGATGTCACATAAATTAATGTCTGAATTTGTACCTAGCGTGGATTGCTTGTTTTTGCATATGTAGATGTCAGTTTCGGTGTTTATACAGTTGCTGACATCTTCGGTAGACAGTGGGATATATTGATCCCTGTGTAAATTTACCGCTATAAAGGGGCTATCTGGTACGATGGCGATGAGAGATTGGTTCTTTACAGCGGGAACCGGGATTATTTTAAACAGCTC
>JAEKOY010000533.1:0-25000 GCA_021234595.1 Delia radicum
GATGTTATCATTTTGGGAATGATGTTATCATATTTGTTGCCAGCACTTGCACCACTTGCTAAAGTGCCTTGCCAGCGGTAGTCCGGTTGTCTTTTTCTGACTGGGTATTTTTAGTAGTTTTAGCAAAACATTTTACTGATGCTAACACTTCCCTAACATGTTTTTTTTGCTTAATTAATTTTAAGGAATGAAAGAAAACGCAGACATTTATTTTTTTTTTTTTCAAATGTTAGTATTTTCAGATTTATTTCAACGTTTGATTCATTTCTACTTCATTAAACAATTTCTTAGAATTAAAATATTCTACGTATTAAATAAAAAAAATTTAGCTTAAATAGTTTTTTTTTTATAAAAAAAAAATAAAAGATAATTTACAACTTAATTGTATTTAAACTAAACAAAAATTTTAAATTTTAGAGCGTTGATCATAAATCAACAACTCATAACTGAGAATTTTTGACATCTTTAGATTAGAATGCCAAATTACTTCTGTTCGATTGAAAATTCAATTGAAGGTTATATCTTTAACTGGAAAAATAAATCAATTAGAGGTATCAGTTTATGACCATCGCTATTTCTAAATTTATTTGATAAAAACTGTTTGCACTTAAGGTATTTAATTTTATTGATTTTTAATTATAACAATTTTAATTGACAGCAAGCAGTTCATTTTTTATTTTCGTCAGTCTTAATTTATAATAAAAAAATATTTATAATTACATTTTTTCTTGTTTAACAAATTTTTATTTACGCACAGAGAAAAATTGCATGATGGACTCAATATCAATTATAAATTTTGTTGTATTAACAAACAAATTAATTGTATAGTCATTCCAAAAAATTTCGTTTCGATTAGATTTCGTTTCTGGAATGGATTTCTTTAAAAGTGAGCACATCGGTGTGTTCAACGTTCCTATTACACAGGCCTACAAAAAAAAATTTTTTGTTTGGTGCCGCTAATTCTATGTTATAATTTGGTTAATTAGTCCGCAAGACGTCATGGTTAGCTGTCAAAATCGCGAAGCTACGTTCAGGTTTGTATCGATCGATCATAACCTAAAAAATGTATTTTATTATACTTAATGTCATTATAGTCAATTAATTTCTTTGATTAAATGATAATATCGATATGCCGTCGTCGAGAAGGTGTTGTGCAAATAATCCAAATACATTTTGTTATATTTGTGGTGAATATGTAGTAAAAAAGCTTGTTTTTTTAATAAATGTATTAAATGTTATTTAATTTATTTATCCTTGCGAAATCTCGAAAACTACGCGTAGCATTAAAAAAGTAAGTATAAATTTTTTATCAGGGTAACGTACTTGAAATCTGTCTTATTTTTAGCGGCACCAAAATCATTGAAGGCCTGTGTTATTTATGAGCTGTATTAAGTTTTTCGAAATTCGATGTATTTGGCGTTCTATCGTTTCTCAAAGTTTAAGATTTGTAGCTAAATTTAGAAAAATGCCTAATATTTAAACTGCTCTAACTTTGTAAGTTTTTATCCGATTTTTACAAATTTTATCTCTAATGAAATATTGCATCTTCTACTTTTACATATTTATTGGAAAATCATACATTCCCTCAGACTTGGGCGACGTCAATTACATTTCACAATCATTCAATTGTTAAATTTTTCTATATCTTTAATAATATCACCCCTACGTTCACACTTGTGAGCTTCATCGATTCCTTGGAAAATTTGTAAAAATTTTAGTACCAAATATGGGGATTAATTACAAAATATGGGTATTTAATTACAGGGCAATTACTCAATTACGCCCAATTACATGTAATTCAACATAAAAAAGTAATTGGCCTGTAATTAAATACACAAATATTGGTATTATGTCCCATGTCGGCCCATGTCTGGTATTGACAAAATTGAAAATTTTCCAAGGAAGCGGTTAAGCCCACAAGTGTGAGCGTAGGTCTGAAAATATTAATTATATAGAAAAATTTCACAAGTGAATGATTATTAAATGTAATTGACGTCGCCCAAGTCTGCTTTCCGTTTCCAGAAAAATTGCAAAAAATGCAAAAACGCATTTTTTTTTTGGCGAATATTTAAAAAATCGGGTAGAAACTTAAAAAGTTAGAGCAGTTTAAACATAATGTCGTTTTCGAAGTTCGAGATGCGATAGAACGCGAACTATACCGAATTTCTAAGAACTTAATACAGAACATATATCATGGGAACGTTTAATACCGATATATTTATTTTCAACGATATCCATAGTCACATATCCGAAGACCGTAACGAACATTTTTGAAATAAACCTGTATTAACAAACTACACTGCGTTGCATAACTGTAATTACAAATGATTTTTGCTATTTTTTCTAATGTTACAAAAATTTTTTTAAAACTTATAACCAAGATATATTTATATAGGTAGTCTTACTAGAACAACAACTACAACAAACAACTACAAACAATACAAAAACAACAGGCATTTTGTTGTTGCGTACAGTACAATGATATGTCAAAACCATGTAAGAAATGTCAAAACCAGGTAAGAGGAAGATAAACAGCTGGGCTACTAAGACTACCTATATAAATATATCTTGCTTATAACTGTTTTTAAGAGTGTGATAACTGAACTCTTATTGTGTAAAATTTAAGAAGTTATTTAATTGATTTAAGAGAAAAAAATTTGTAATAATATTTTGTTAGTGTTTCATAACTGTACATATCTTCGACGTCAGGCAAAAGGGGTATTAAGTCAAAAAATACATTTTAAGTTTTTGATTGGGTTTAACTCAATTTTTTGTTCTCTTTCGGTTGGTATCAATAAGCACAACTGCTTCCCATTGTAATCATTTGCTCTTTAGGCAATAAGTCAGAAAATTTCATATTTTGTTTGATATTAGCTCCCCGTTGTCACATGCAAGTACAAGTTCGAAAAACTCAATACACTCACACTTTTTTTACAAATACAATTACACTTTTGTCACTTGCGACTCAACTCACAACGAAATTTTTAAAGCAGTGAATTATTGGCACTTGTGACAAGTTAGACGTCAAAATGAAAAAAACAGTATTGCCTAATATTACGATTTTTACAAATTTACTGGTATTTAGTAAATTTTAGTAAGAGGGAATAATAATTGTGATTGATTGATGTGTATATTTATAAGAAAAATTAACAAAGGACACACCGACAAATCTTAATGATAATTTTATAATATTAATTTTATGAGTTTTTTATATTAAAAAAATTGTACAACAACATTTTCCCTGGTATGTTAGTATTTGGAATACTTGGCAATAATGAATTTATATAATTTGAGTAACTTGCAGGACATAGTGTAAACACTTGAAAATTTTGCATGTTTTTTTTTTGGCAATTTCAATGATAATACGTATTTTAAACTTGCGACGGTTTATCTACATGTGACAACGGGGGTTTAGCGAAAAACTCCAGTTTCTGACTTAAGATATTTTTGCCTAACTTCAAATATATAACGGTAAACAAAGAAGAATAACAAATAGAGAAAAATTTAGGAATTTTTTTTAGTTTTTTTATGCAATGTTGATCAATTTGCAATAAAATGCGGCATGGTTCATATCTAAGTGATTTTGAAAAAGGTAAAATTTCAGGCAATTTGAAAAGTGACTTCAGATTTCGGGAAATTGCTAGAAATATAAACAGTTCACATGTGGTTGTCATAAATTTTGCAAATAATCCGAGTGTTTATAGTAAAAATAAAACAGACGGCCAAAAAAAAAAGTTTTTTGGTCTGCAACGGCATAAAGGTCTCAATCAGATAATCGATGAATGTTAAGTAACTGTGTCCAAATCAACCATAAGAAGGCTCTTCAAGAATTCCCAGAGAATTAATAGACAAAAACTGATGTATATCCCAAGGTTATTACCACGACACAAAACTGCTCGACTTGAATTCACTAAAAGGAATTTACAAACCAACTGGAGAAAGATACGTCAATAATCGCTGTTGTTGGTAGGGCTGTGTAAACATACATTTCTTTTAAAGTTAATTTTTTCTGAAGCGAAAAATTGCAATCTTGATGGTCTTGATGGTTTCAACAGTTATTAGAGAGATCTTTTTTTTGAGAAACTATGATATTTCTCAAAAAAAAAAAAAAAAAATCGGAGGCGTTTTGTTACGGTATGGTACACATTTTGTTACGGTATGATTGAATTGGCATATCCCAGCACCAGAATGAATTCTTCTGCGTACATTACAGAATTAGAAGAGAAATTAGTGACACTTATTGAAAATAGTAACGAAGAAGAATTCAGTTTCCAACAAGACAATTCATCAGTACATGTAAGTCGTCAGAGTTTTGGAATAGCCAGCATGTTCTCCGGATTAAAAACACATTAGTAGCGATTCCTATTCTCACTTTCATTCACCTCAATTTTCGAATCTCATTATTTCCCGAGTGTTAATTATTAGTTCCATTTTGATTTCAGATTTATAAATATTTGTTTATTGTAAAGACGATTGGACAATAAAAAATTTATAAATTTGTATTATTTGAGAGAAAATATGGTTCGAAAACTGAGGTGAATGGTGAAAGTGAGATTAGGAATCGCTACCATTGTGAATATTTCGGGAGTATTAACCCTTCGAGTTCTTTTTTTTTTTTTTAATGCAGAATATGAAAACATTTTTCATCTAAAAGAAAGAGTTATTGATGCGTGGAGATCTATAACAGAATAACTTCGAAAACCCTGGTATACAGTATGTCTGATCGTGATTACAAGTTGATTTTGAAAAAGAGGCCTCACGCTTTATTAAAACTGCTGCTTTAAGATATTTTCCAAAATTTTTGTAAATTTTGATATATTAAGTTAAGTGTATTTATAGTTATGAAACACTAACTGATTTTGTTATTCCTTTTTAAATTGTAAAATAAAAAATAATTGAATTGTTTTTTTTTGTCAAATATTATTAATTTTCCATTGGTTTTACATTTATGTTCAAAGTCTTCGCCTTTTTTAACTTACGAAATTTATTGAATTTAATGTGTAATTATAGTTTTGCAACGCAGTGTATAGAAAAACATACTTATTTAATTCCTTCAATTAAAAATTTAATTGCGTAACAAAGTCGTAGTCAATTACTTTAGTTATTTATTTAAAAAAAAGGATCATTATTAAAACTTTTATAAACATCATATGAAATTATTTTTTAATTGAATCTATTACAGAATTAATTGACAGTAATTTTGTTAGCCAACAAAATTTTTAATTGTGGGAATTTAAGAAATATTTATTGTGTATGTAATTGAAAAATAATTCGCTAGCACAAATACTTTTTTTTGATTGTTTAATACTACAATATTTAAGTTATCAATGATCTCACATTATAAATTTATTTTTGTGTAAATTTACATAATTTTCTTTAAAATTTTTATAATTTACAATTATTTACATTTGAAACAACTTAAAAATAATACTTAAATTAATGTAACTAAATTAAAAAAAAAACTCAATATGAGTCAAATTAGTTTTAAATATCTTCGCCAAATTTCTTATTGGTCGACATAAATTAAAATACAATACAATTTATAAATAAATCGTTTTTGAAATCTAGTCTTAAATTAAGCTGGCATAAATAATGGCACAGTACGGTACATTCAATAGTAGTAGCTTTTCAAGTGGCTAAAATTTGATATTTCTTTTTTAGAATACAAGGAATGAAATTAAAATACTTTCTATAGAAACATATTTAAAATGATTCGAATTTTATTTATTCGAAAATTGACTTTTATACTCTCAAATATAAGTTTAAATTTTAACCGGTCGAAAAAAAAAATTTTTTTTTCTCTTGGCTTTCTATTTTAATGCTGAAACTCTGATTCTAGACATCGAAAAACACCAAAATATCCACTCCCAGCTTTTAAAGTTTTACGTCTATATGTAATTTTGCAGATTTTACTATCACCAGTATATAGCACTTACAAGGAAAGTAGCCCAACTGATACATTCCGATTACAATGAAATTTGTGGGATCAAAAATACCAAATTTCTCATTTTTTTTTTGCTAATTTTCGGCATTTCTAACATAGGCACTACAGTCTTTTCGTTTATAGTCATATCTCTTAGTTGTACATAAATTGTGGACTATATCGTTAATGTGCCTATATGTGACATTTCGTTGCATATAAACGACTTCGGATATAGTCATCAATTAATTTGATTGTATAAAATTTTATTAAGGTGAAAAAGTTGGAATATAAAACCGATGTTTGAAAAGCTTCAGCTCAATCATCTGATTCTGATTTTCGTTTAAGCATCTGAAATTTTTTAATAATTTATAACTTAAGAATTTTTCTTTTGGTATAACAAAGTTATGTGGCATATATGTCAAATGTGATTAGATCATTAATGGACTATATCACACTCATTTTGTATGAAATATGATTTTAGATGACAGTAAAAGCGTAAAATGTGGTCTATATCGCTAAATTGACTATAAGCGATGTTACTATAACCTTAAAGTACTGTATAGGCCAATGTGGTATCCTCGGAAAGGGATTTCAGAGGTGCTTTTTCTGATGTTTTGTTTTTGTAAAATTTCGCGTTTTTGTTGTAGTTAGTGTAAAAAATTTGCAATTTTTCGAGTACTTTATATGAAGATGTATACTAGTATCACGACCAAGATGATGATGTATACTACATAGTATCAAGACCAAATTTATGTGTGTAAATCCCTATTAAGGTTAATCGGACACATGTTTTTTTTTTTATGTTCGGTCTACTTTGGCTTTTTTCGTGTATACATCATCATATAAAGTACCCAAAAATTAGTAAATTTTACAATAACAACAACAAAAACAAAACATCAGAAGATACTCCCTTGAAATCTCTTTCCGAGGATTTCACATTTGCCTGTAGTTCCTATGGTAGAACTGCCGAAAAGTATCGAAAACTGTTGTAGTGGTCAACACTTTTTAACCCACACCATCGATATGTCACTTAAGAAAAATCAGGTCGATTTTAATTTTTTTTTCTTTATCACATATCTAAATTTCATTAAAATCGCAGTGTAATCAGTTGGAATACTTTCCTTGTTAGATCAAAAGCAAACTTAAAAAACATTAAGAAGTCAGACCCAAAAATTGTGTCGACCGGTGTAATGTTTTTGTCAACTCCAATTGTTTTAATCCACGACATTATGGGGATTTCTACATTAATTTTTTAGATATTTTCAAAAGTTCTTCAGTATCTGGATTTCTTTTTAAAGAAAAATAATTCGAAAAGTTTCTGGAACAATTTCTATAAGAAATATGTTAGTATACTACTTACAGGCGTGGATCCAGGGGGAGGGAATATAACTAAAAATATGCAATACAAAAAATTAGAAAAGAATAGAAAATTTATCAAAAATACTCTAACTTCCCTCCCTAATATCTTTTCCTGGATCAGCGCCTACTACTTATATATGGGAAAATCTATTCCCAGCAAAAAATAACCTGGATTTGGTAAGCAGTAACTACATTTGTATGCTTAAGAAATAGAGCTTCATCGACTTGCATTAGGGAAGGCATGCTGTAGTGCTTCCCAAAATGCCTTCTTTGAAGCAGTGAATAATGGTTACAAGGCACCAATAAAGAATTCATACCATGAAGCATTAAAAGAGACATACCAAGTGGGACATCGCGAATAAAAATCATGCCTTCTGGATTTGCTTTGGAAGCGCTTCGTAATTAAATAATGCCTTCCGGAAGCGCTTCTGGGTAAGCACTATTTTTTGCTGTTATAGAACTGTACGATTCCATGTCACTCTGGATTTAAACCATTTTAAAAACAATATATACTAGTATTTCTGATTGTATCAGCAATTTTGAGGCAACACGCATAGAAAAAATATAATTGAACATGATTGGGAACACGAAATTATCATATTATGATCCTAATTATCATATATATGATTCTGGCTGATCATATTATGATTACCGACAACAATTTCATAGCCGTTTACGATCATAATATGATTGCTACAATCATATTATATTTGTCAGGCATTGCAATCATAACATGATGTTCTTAAATAAACTATCATAATATGATACCATTTTCTCTGCGTGGCCGAATTTAACCAGGCTCTACTCTCATAAAAACTACCCCAATTTGATTGTCACTTTTAAAAGTTTTGCCACTCTTTTCGGTATAACATATTCAACCTAAAATGATAATTGTGATGTTGCAGAATCTCCTACATGTTGAAAAAATATGTGCTCTCAGTTAGGAACACATGGTAGCTCTACAAAATCTGTCACTGTTTTTTTTAATAAATATACATTTTAGAGATTTTTAATTTTTGAGCTTTTAGCATCAACGTAATAGTAATTTTTTTTTTGTATTGGCGTAGGCAAATAAACTAATAAAATTATCTCAAATCGCTTAGTGTGCCTTCAGAAATAAAGAAAATATGACAATACAAGTCTCATTAGGTCTATGCGAGAAGATCTTAAAATTTTATATTTTTTGGAAGTGCACCTCTGCAGTTTAAGAAATAATTAGTTGCAGTGTGTTAAGTGCTAAATGAGCCATTTAAGGGTAAATTTTCTAGCTTTTCATAGATTTTTTGGTGTTAAAAGTGGTGTAGAAACGAAAGGGATAATCCAATCCTTTCAGCATTTAAACATAACTATACACTCAAAGGAAAAGCATCATCATATTAATGAAAGCTTTCATAGATTTTTGTCCAATATAACGTTTCATGGTATTCATGAATGTAACGTATCATAATCAATTTAATTATATTTCACTCTATATATAAAGAATTTTCTGTATTAGTAAGGATTTCAAAAATTTTTTTTTTAAACCACATAATTCTTGAAGCCTTATGTGTGCCTTCAGTTTGAAGTTAGCCTATAAGGAGAGAAAAATGCTGGATTATGGCTTTTTAATGAATTTAAAATAAGCTAATATATTTTTAAACCTTAAATCGTATGATTTCGTAGATTTTCCTATATCTCGAATAATTTTTGTACAAAAATCTTTTCATTTTGTCCTTTTTAAAATGTTCAAAAAAGGGCGGCTATCTTATCTTAAAAATAACTAAAGTGAATAAACAGAAAGTTCCGTATAAATTTGGCATTCATGACTATGGCTCAGCACTAAACTTTAGTTATTTTAAGATAACGTAGCAGGTCCAATAGGCAATTCACATGAACGAGATGATTAAATCGCTGTATTTTTGCTCTCTATAACGTACTCTTCTGATATTGTATGGTAATAAAACAAAGAACAAAAAGCGAAGAGACTCACGTTCGTGTGAATGTCCATTAAAAATATATATATCTCAAAAATATTCTCTTTAACTTTCTTTTCCATATCTCAGATCACAGATATTTTCATATAACTCATTGAAAAATTGTTTTTCGATATCTCGAGCATTTTCTTTTTTATTTCTGCCCATTTTTTTTAATTAGTTTAATATTTAAAATAGTTCTAAATATATTTCTTCTCAATATCTGGAACCCTTTAAAGAAAACATTTTTCTCGACAGGCTAAATACTTCCTACAGAATATTGTTTGAGTTATTTAGTATTTTCTATAGGAAATTTTTTCAATATGTCTAATATTCTCAGCAGAGTAATATCCATGGGATCTTTAATATTTTCCACGAAATGTTGTCAATGTCAAAAAATGTTTCGAAAAACTTATTAATATCTAGAAAATCTAAATAGTTCATAAAGTAACGGAATTTATACCTATAATTTAAATATTTTCTATAGAAAATGTTTATCGATAACTTGACTTTTATACATAGTTATATCGAAAAATATCCCCGATATGTTTGGTCTTGAAATTTTCCTTTTAATTTCCTTACCATGTTCTGACTTAGTCTTAAATGTTTCTAAAACTTTTCATCATCTATATTTGATCTATAGTTATTTAAAGCATTTGAATTTCTTTTAAGTGTTCCGGTCTCACAATCATTATAAGTTTTCGCCAATACTTTGGGTGTATGATTATGAGCAATATTGTTGCGATTTAAAGTACCGGTATTGAAATTTTTCGCAGTGGGTGAAGAGCACATATTAAAACTCGATTGCCGTTTAACTTTAGGACGGACATCATAGATCTGGAAACATAAATAAATATTTAATAAAAACTGATTTGAAGTTGAGTATATAAAAATTCTTTAAAACTTACATCTTTGGTAGGTAAACTGGAATACTGATTAGGATACGAGTCATAGCTAGTGGGAGAAGGTGTATTATTTTTTATTAATGCCACTGGAGGCATATAACGTCTACGGGTCATCCAGAATGTCATAAAGATCGTTAATGCATATAGTAAGATAACTGTAGCAATGATGGATACTAAAGTTGAAGTAGAAGCCACTTGTGTACCTGGAAAGAAAATAATTAATTGAAAATTAAATATTTTATTGGATTATAATGAGTGCATAAATGAAATGCATTGTGTTGGCAAGTTTAGAAAGTTTTAAAGAGGGAGTTGAGTTGAAAGTTGAGCAAATATTGTATCTATTACACCTTAAAAACAAGATCACTCCAACGAAAATCACACTGTAATTAAATTCCCAGAACATAATGAACAGTGCTAAGAACATTGATCGCGGTATTCATATTTCGTCTAATGAAGACTAAGGAGGTCATAAGGAATGATCTCCTGATAAGGCCTAATCGATTATAATACGTTTTACGAGATCACAGAAAAAGTCTTATCTAAATTGATAAAAATTAACACCTACACCAAAAGGCGACGAGCTTAAAATGGAGGGTGCTGTACCACAAATGTTAAAACGCCTTGGATATATCCAACAGTAGATTTTCTTTTTTGGAAATGATGCTGCGAGAAAGATGCTGACAAGATGCCCCTTGCCATGTGTAATATTTTCTGCTCTTCTTTGGAACCAATTCCTTACATCTTGCTTTAAAAAACCTTATAATTCAGTGCGATACAAGGAACTGTATTAAGTTTCTGACCAAATTTGGCGGCACTCGGTCTGATAAAAATGCGTCAAGGGACATATTGACGTCACAGAGAACGAACTGGCTAGTGGATCTGTTTCGTGTGTTTGGGGACATATCGAATAGGGAAAAAAGATCAAAGTGGACGGCTATGACAAGAAGCGAATCAAGGAAAAGGTTTTGGGAAGGGAACTAAGAGTAAATTTATTACCTTTTTATACTCTTTTTTATATTTTCAAAATTAAAAAAACTTCATTTTGGGTCAGGATGTGCCCAATATTCCTCTCCCTAAATGTCTGCCTGGTAATGTCTTATTATGAGATATTTCGAACCCTAACCTAAAGCCGTTGCCTGACTAAAGCAGAATGTGGATTGTTCTTTGAGAACTGATGAAACGGAGACTCAGATATCATAAATGTTAATTCGTCGCAAATCTAAACAGTCGGCGATATGTATCTTTGGCCAGTCTCCCGGTCTTTTGGAGATATTCTGTATGGTTTTAGGTCTCGATTTTTGTAATATCTTAAGGAGATACTAAGAGAAATCCCAAGAGCCTACGTAAACTGAGGGTGTACTCGTCTTCTGACAGTACCTATTAAATCTAATTCTACGTTCATATTGAACCCCACAATACGTATTTTCGTTTTTTCTACTTTTCGACTGTAAAATTCCATACAAATTTTAATTCGAAAACTTGAAAAAAACGAAAATTCGTATTCTGGGGTTCAATATGAATGTAGTATAACCTAATGTACTACATTATATCGTTTTAGAATACGGTCATACATCCATAATTTCTTTCTGCATAAAAGTAGCTAAAATTTTATATGTAAATAAAAAAGTTTGTTCTGAACTTTCGTAAAAATGGCGAGATATATAGAGGGGTTTGCCAAACTAGTGTAGCCATATTAAATTTAACAAAAATACACATAAATGTTTTACAAATCGTCTAAGTATTTTGTCCACTATTTCTTAAAATTACTTAATTCTTGGTATCAAACTATTATCAAAATCGGACAATCGGTTCCTAAGGAATTCCAAGAAACATGAATATATTAAAAATTTGTTCACACACATATTCCGAAATGGTTTTATTTTTACTCCGATTTCATTAATACATTATTAGTGAATATAAAAATACATACGATGAGTTCAAAAAAGTAACCAAAATGTATGAGGGGTTGCCAGATTTTTTTTTTCAAGAGCTGACACTTTTTTATGTGCCAACCACAAACAATTTTGTGTTATATTTTCGTCTTAAACGACTATTTTTCGCGAAAAGTTTTTTTTGTACCGTCTCTGCGAATTTATAACAAGCACGGGAAATAAAATAAAATTTTTTTGGAAAAGTAACAAAAATAAATGAAATTTTCAAACTTTTACACATTACTAATGATCCGATTTTAATGATTTTTGGTTCAAAACATCTTCTATTAATAACAAATAACTCAGTTAAAAAATGGGTTTCACATGGTACATTCCATGTGGCGCTTTGATATAATTTTGATATTCATATTAATGACTGATTTATGTCACTTACAATTGCGAAAGATACAGAGTTGCAGGTAGCAGCTGAAATTTTATATATCTTACTTAGGAATATTTATCGGTAGCCCTAAACATTTCTAAAAATGTTTGCTCGATTTTCAAACTTTAACTTTTTTTTTGTCCTTTCAATTACCGAATTTTAAGTAAAATTTACAAAACTTGTACTAAATTATCAACAGTAATCTCAGTTTAAAAATTATGTACAAATATGCTTATATATGTCTAAAGGTATTTTTAAGTTTGATTCCAAAGTACGAAAACTAAATTTTTCAACCTAAATATTAATAACAAATATTTTAAAACTTTGCACCTGTATAACTTGGAAAAAAGAAAACGTTTTGACATTAACATTTTACCAAAACTAAAAAAAAAAATTGTTTTATTTTTGGCCAAAATCTATCACTGTGCAATGTTTTAAAATATGCTTCATTAAAATATTTATTTACCTTCACATTCGCCTGGCACACAAGCTGTTTTCTCAAATTCTTCTCCACGACATTCTGTAACACTAGGTTCTTCCACTAAACATTTGCGATGTCTAAAACGTATACCATCCTTAGTACAATCTGACCATTCTGACCAAGAACTCCAGCCGATGAAATCTAAAATCGACAACAACAGAAAATCATTAAAATTCCGCTAAGTATGCATGTGAGCTAATATCTGTCAATATACGGCCAGATTCACATTAATGCGGAGATATTATATGCGACAGGTTAGACATTGTTCTCTAAAAATAATTTTTTTAAAACATTCTATGTTTTTTTCTTTCTTTATTGAATCTAATTTGTCGTGGACAGTATTGTAAATATATTCAAGCTTACCTTCACAGGGTTTCATTTCACATTTTTCTTCATCTAGTGATCGACCATGACATAATTTCTCATGACCACCCAAACATTTACGTGTTCTTCGTCGTAATCCAACACCACAAGTAACTGAACAGGGAGACCAATCAGTCCAACAACTCCATTCATGAGCCGAAACCACCTCATTGAAACTACTCGGTTGCTCTGGACAAGGATGCATATTACAAGCTCTACTCTGTACATGTCTACCACGATGTTTACTTGAAGCACCATCAACGGCAATACCACGATGTTGCACCCCACCTCCGCAGGTAACATTACAAGGACTCCAGTCATTGTGTTCCGTTTCATCTATAGCACTAGCCTCATTGTGCCGATGACATACACCATCACGACAAATACGATTTTCGGTTTTAGCCAAGGTAATATGAACTGAACCAGCATCTGGTGTACTGGCACGACATACAAAGCGAAAACGTTTTTCTGTTAATACCGTTGAACCCTCCGAATCGTCCGTTTTTATTTTGTTGTATAAGCCAAGGAGTCCAACCACTCAGTTTTCTCACCTCTTGACATGATTGCATGTTACAATCTTCATAATCTATATTACAGCCCGGACATTCCGTACCACCATTTTGTGGTTTAGGATCATTACACTCACGACGACGTATACGAAAACCACCACCACATAAAACACTGCATTCGCTCCATTCACCCCAAGGACCCCAACCACCATCTATAGCTACAGGTTTAGGTGCTGGGCAGGGTGGTAAATGACTACAATACATTTCACCTCGTTCTGGACCCACACAAGTACGACCACCAAATGCTGGCTTGGGATTACCACAAATACGTCTTCGAGTCTTTACAGCAATACCACATGTTTGGGAGCAAGAAGACCAAGCTGACCATTCAGTCCAGCCACCATGAACTGTGCAATTGCTTACCTCAGTATGAATACCTTCACAATGATTGCCCCCATTTTGAGGTTGCGGATTATTACATTCTCTAGATCTACACATACAATTATCATCTGTTTCGCCATGTTTAGAGCATCGATACCAATCGGACCAAGTTGACCAACCACCATCTACAGCCGCAGTTAAGACAGGGCATTTTAAGTTATCCGGTTGTAGCCAATATTTAGTCATATGTTCTCCCAAATACTGGGCCGTACATTTTTCCACTAGTTCATTCCAACCACAATAAGGATCCATTGCGTTTAAACAAGAATCCTTTGAAACATGGCGATTACAGTGGTGTGCTGGTATACGAGTTAAAGACTGTTCGGAACCCACATACAAAGAGTTAGTTACTTTTAAATATTCCATATTTAAGATATTATGGCCTTCTGTCTTCCATACTTCTACCAAACAAGTCTGAGCTGGAGACGATTCTGTTTCATGTTTCAGGGATAATTTTTTAATCAAATATCTGTCTGTATTGATGAACAAAATATTAACTTTTTCAGTTTTAGTATGAAGTATATCTAAGGCAATCTGTGAAAACCGCTCTAATTTGGAATAATATAATGGTTTTTGGGTTATTGGTTGAACGGATTGATCCATTAGTTGGTATTTGGAGGACTCTAGGAAATGTTTGGAGCGTGTATTTGCCGATGGTATTTGACATTTAAATTGACTGTTGTGTGGTGAACGTACAGCCCTCCAAGCATAATCTATATGTTCTTGGTATTTGAAAGGACCATCAAAGGCTTCATTGATGGATGTTAAATTGTAGGCACATACTGCCGAACCGTGAATGCTGTTACTGTAAGTAAAAGAGAAAAAGGTGTTAGATTAGGACTTTTCATAGCTTTTTTTTCAACCCTCACGGAGATTGTTGAAGGGTTTTAAATGCGGGTTATATTTGAAAACTTCTTAAGTGGTGATGGACTCCGATTATAGGCAAAGGTCGAGTCATTGGATAGCCTACTAAATACTTATTTTCCAAGTTGCAGAGATGCGACAAATTTGGAAAATTATCGCTAATGCTTCGGTAATGATATAATTACCCTGAAAAGCCATGGCAATTAAATGTTTATCAAATTGGTGTGTCTGGAATTCCTTCTTCCTGTAATGTTCCAAATTGTTCAGAATCTGATCACAAACTAAGTTTTTTTTAAATTACGTGCCTTTATACCTAAGACTTAACATGAAGTTGCAAAGGGCATCAGGCCAATCAGCCGTTTATCTCTTCCGCATAAAGAACTAGAAAAACTTATCCATGCTTACATAAGACTACAACTCGAGATATTTCCACACCTCTCTAGTAGAAAACAGGCGTGTTGAGAGGGTAGTTGAGGGATCCTTAAAATGTTGACTATATACATTTGCTTCCTTCCTAGATATAAACGCAACGTTCTTGAATCGGGTGTTGAAACTTTTTTCGCTTGTAACTCTATTCAATGCTCATGTAAGCTGCACTTAAGACAACCGGCTAGGAGAACCGGCGAATTAGCAGGTTGGATTAAAAGTTTGACCAAGAGGATGAGGAAAGAAAATAACCTCATACTACACGTGAATTAGTCTGAAACTCGTTAAATGCCTGAATGCATCGTAATAAATCTAGTGAAGTCATTACCGACACCAAATGCAATAAGCTTTGACACCATATCACCGTTCTATACATGATCCAGCGTCTTGCAAATACCTAGAGCTACCACTTTGTTTTTAACAAACCTGAGAATTAGTAGACTCCAACGTCCCGGTAGGAACTCTAACAGGTCCCCAAGAGAATGACTTTCACGAAATTCTAATTGCCGATCATTGTGAAGTCAGTTGGACTAATTAACAAGATGTTAATTAACTATGATTTTTCTTACATTCAAGAGGGCAGAGCATATTGCAATTGGCCGGTAACTTCTCAAGGGATGGGCTGCACACGAGTAGAAGACTAAATATATTTCATTCAAATATATGAGCTAAAAGGTTTGCCTGTTCACCGGTCCATATTTGAAAACCTATTAGAGATGGAATAGAAGGGCTAGCATTGTCCTTAACACTTTAAACGAATAACCAAAAAATTTTACTGTCGTGAGGTGCTCATTAGCACGATGACACTTATTATGTACAATGTAAGAACTATGATCACTCACGTTTGCAATACATATTGGAATTAGCGTTTCCGAACAATTCTTCTACGAAGTAATTAACACCCACAAAACAGACTCGTTAGTAGCAACTGTATTTGAAGCTAATCTAATATTTCGGCTGCAGCTATCGAATTTGTTGCTTCTTATATTGTTTCAATTGAAAAATTGTTATCACAACCGAAATTTCGGTCGCAGCAAACTAGGAATTCGATTGACAACAAATACGGGTGCAACGACCGATTCTGTTCTCTGGGTAAAAAGATCGGAGTATGCGTTGTAACTGTACAGGATTCTAGAATCCAGGGGTATCTTTCCATATTTTGATTACTGCAAAAGAACTCAACTTGTGTTCCGATTTAAGACTTAACACAGAGTGAGTTAAATTTCATATTATTACAGTCTGGGTGTTTCTGGAAAAAGAACATGATGCCCATTAGACCGATAGAAGCGTAATTTAGAAAAAAAAAACATTAGCCCTTAATCTGATATGGAGTGTTAGCAAACTTTTGAAGCTTTATTGGATAATTGTTTTAATTCGGTGCTATAGGAATTCCGAAAGAGGGTGCTGCAATATGCAAGAGGGATAGACCACTAAATATACATAGTATTTTTTGAAATTAATGTTGAATTGATTTTTTGAAATTGATGTTTTTAAAGCTTATTGGATACTTACTCTGGTGTGCTAAATGTAGCATAGAGAACATTTTCATCATGTGAATAGGTCATGCCTTGGATTTCATCAAAATAAAATGGATATTCACCGGGTAAAGAACAATTTAAACGGGCTTTCAAAAACGAAGTCCAATTATCGCGTAAAATCTGATCACCACCAGCATCGTTTTTGCAAACACGAGCAATGCGAGAATAAATAGTCTGAACAAATGATAAATGTAGAATAGTGATTATTTTCTTAATTTAAGTTTTAAAAATGTTGCATACCTTGCCACAATTCATATATTCCACTGCCGGTTCTCTAAATAGAAAATACACAAAATTGCCAGCCTCAAAACTACCCACAAATTGCGGATTATTAAGCCAATCATTGTTATATTGTTTAGTTCTTATAACTTTATTATAATTGGGCTGAAAAGTGAAAAAGATTTTCTTAGTTAAATGTAAAGTTTAGTTTTTTTTCCCCCTGAAAGCTTACCACATTTTGTTGAACATCTGATTTTAAAATTGCAGCATCACTACCAGAAAAATCTGTAGTTGTGCCCACAAACATTTTGCCATGTTGTGTCATAAGACTTGTTATATTCGATTTGGGATTGAATGGGCATTTTCCCACACCACTGTCATAACCAGTGACTGTTAGATTTTCCATCTACGTATGAAACAAATAAAACATAATGAAATGGTATTTTTTGCTATTATGACTATTAACAACCGAAACATATTATTACTTTTAAAAGTTTATTTCTTAAGATTTTTTGTTGGATTTTTAATATTTTATTTTTTTTTAAATAATTTTTTTTTTTTAATATATTTTTTTTTTTTTTTGTTAGTTTTTAATTTTTTTTTTTTTTTTTTGTAAAGGCAACTAAATAACAAGTTGTTAATTGCAAAATTTTAGTGTTTTTGATTTTATAATATTTGAGTGTGTGTTTTTTTGAATGTTAGTTTGGCTTGGTTTGATTTTGTTGGCCCAACTTACCTGGCGCCATGTACAATTCGGATTGAAGGCATACGTCCCACACGCGTACAATAGATTCTCACCATAAGTTTGCAAAACGCGCACATAATTACGACACATTTGCTCTGATTGGCCTTTTGCCTGGCACATTGCTATTTGAGCTGGTGTTGCCTCCCAATTGGCACGTTCAAGTAATTCCAAATCGAAGGACATGCGATATAAGATATCTCTGTAAAGACAAACATGAAGATAAAAGATGAATAGGCGGTTAATAATGAATGCAAATAAATGTTGATAAAGAAACATTTATTTTTTTTATAGTATAAATATTTGTATAGTGCATGTTAAAAAGGTGGTGGAAATTGAATTTTAGCAACTTTAAAAAGCTATTGCGGCCTTTTTTGATATTTAGAAGTTTAGTATGTATATTTAAAGCTAAAATATGTTAAATGTTTTAAAAAGTTTTACTAAAAGTGTAAATAAAGCTTTACAAACTGTTAAGCTCGATTTAAGTTTACATATACCATGGAGCTTTTATTAAAGTTTTATTAACTAAAATCAAAATATTATATTCCTAATTTCCCAATAATCCTAAATTAATGTAGAGCTTTCATTTAAGCTTTTTTTTAACTAAAACCCCTTGAACCCAGAAAATTTTCTATCTAAGAAGTTTTAATTTACATACAAAAACCGCTATCGTTTTTAATTTCAAACGATTTATTTTTCACTTAATAGCACCCAACGAAATAATGCGAAAAAAAAACGTTCATTGAACTGCAAGGCAAACAGGTACATTAAACGCCCATCAACAATCAATGTACGAACGACAACCACAATTGAAAAAATAAATATTAAATTCAAAATCTCATGATAGGTAAATTAGAGTGGATCAAACTTGGACTTTTGCACAGGCCAGATGTATTATATTTGTGACCAAAAACCAAACCATTCGCTTGGCAAAAAATTTGATTGCCAGCAGGCATCAATTTTTTCTCTGTGTAAAATTATGATTGAAAATTTTACCCAAAACAGAATAGAGCTTTTACTTGGAATTTTCATTTGGAAATCCTAAATTAAAAAGTAAATTTTTTTCCAAATCGAAATTTTTTACGAAAAATATTTCTTCATTCTTTCTCCCTTACTCTACACAGTGATTTTGAGGTTAAATTTATGTTCTTCATCTGCAAATCTTAGAGGAAAAAGGCGGAAATTTTGTTCAGACAACATTTTAAGTTTCCGCATCGAATTATGGTACAGAATCAACTAAAATACAAAAATAAATTTTTTTACAATTCCTGTGGAAATTGTAAATTTAGTTTTTTCTTATTAAAAAAATAAAACTAAGAAATATTTCGAAAAATTTTAAATTATTCGTTGGTTTATAATTCGTAGATTAAAAGCGCAAGTCGATTTGGCTGCAATCTTAGAGAAATTGGTATCAAATGAAAGAGTTTTTGAAGGCGCATTAACTGGTGTTTGAAACATGCCTGATAGATTTTAAGTACAGTAGTCTCCACTTAAATGCTCAATCAAAAATGCATTTATCTGAAAACTTTGATAAATGCGCAGTAACTCATTTAGAAAATATCGCATTAATTTGCAAAAGCCCATATTGAACAAAAAAAAAAAAAAAAAATATGTATTTTATGGATTGTCTTTTATTCAAAAAACTAATATTTTCAGAAACGAATTTAAGCGATAAATTACGTCCTCACTTTCCTAATTTAGCTCAGCCTAAGGCAATCATTTAAGCGGTTGACGCACTTTGTATGATATATATGTTTTCCAGCATTTCAGCAGGAACTACAGTATTTTCAGCTTGGTTATACTTATTCAGCACTTAACAGTTTTTTTTTTTTTTTTTTTTTAAAAAAGAGAAGCAACACTCAGGAAATTCTTCCTATTAATTAATGTGTTGCTTTCTTTGGAAAGGGGATAGTGGAGAGATGAAAGGTGGTGAAAGATGAAGGGCTTCAAACATGGCAACACTGTAATTGCGCGAGTAGATAAGTCTTAGAACGGTTATTGCTCGCCACCTGATGTAGAGTTGGCGAATTTATTGAAGCTTTTTGTTTCATAGCCCGCCCTGATTCATTATTTTACTTCGGTGGGGTTAAGTGCTATGATAACACCGAAGGTGGGCGCAGCGATACATATAAGTGATAGAAAACTCATACATATAATTTTTCTAAATTGATGTTGTCGTCACCGGGAATCGAACCCGGTACCATCTGTGTAATAGTCCAACGCGCTAACCATTACACCACAGCGCCCACGAAGGGAAGACATATTATCTAAGAAATCTATCATCTAAGATTTCTGTATCTGTTTACCATGGAAGATTTCTGTATCTGTTTTGCATACATAATAAAACAAAAGGACGCCAACAATGTGTATACATATCAATTGCGTTTAAGAAAAAACATAAATTTTGTGTTGTCGGCGGCTTGTCAAAGTAATTGTCTATTAATTAAATTAAAGAGAAGACAAAATAAAATATTTTAATTTAATAACGACTAAATGTGTATTTGTAAACTAAATGATTATAGTGAGGATTAATGTAGTGTGGTCAAATTGCAACCAAATATACGTTCAAGTAGACAGACTAAAGCGAAAGACAAGGACATGCATTTTACTTAATTTTGTATGTTTTCTTTTTCTTATTGCTAAAATAGGATTGTATATTTCATAATTTGGTATTTAATTTTGTTTTGTTTCTAGACAACCATTGGTGTAAGCAGTTAAAAGATAATTTGTTTATATTATATATAATTATTTCTATTGTATTGTAAATTATTTTTAAAAGAATAACTAAAACAACTCTAAGGTTTTCAGCAAATTAATTAACTTAAGTGTAATTTTTCTACAAATGTTTTGAGTTTTTTTCAGTTTACTAGTATTCAGCAATATTTTTATTAACTTTTAGCAAGGATTTTTTAATTTTGAATTAACTAAGTGTTAGCCAAACTAATTTTGTTGCTAAAAATCAGCTTGCTAATTTTCAGCAAAAGATTTTGCTGACATTAGCAATTTTTTGCGAGCACCCTCCTGACTAAAATTTTGCTGACTCAGCAGCATGACTTTACTAACTTTTTTTGTTGAGTGTGCGGATTTGATCAAATTTGCGATTTATTTATTAAAGTCGCTCAAATATTACTTTGAAAATTGTGTGTAGATACTGTTACTTTCTCATCTTAATAAAAAAGTTTTCTTTTTTTTTCGTTACAAATTTTTTTTGAAAACAAATTTCTGACAAGAGATGTATGTTGGGTGGTTCTTGCAGTATGGTTTGTTTGTCAGGGCAGTATGGTTGGTCAGGTTAGCAATCCACCGCTTTGGTGAGAGTAAAGTGGTTGCTCTAGATATTTCTGAGGCGTTCGATCGTGTGTGGCACGGGGCTCTCGTGACTAAGCTAGTTGCTTTTGGTGTCGGTAATGTCTTCTCTCGATTTATAACGAGTTTTCTCAGAGACCGCACTATACGTGTTGTTTTAGATGGGGTCTCATCAAACGAGTTTCAGCTAAATTCAGGGGTACCGCAAGGTTCTGTTCTTTCTCCTACCCTTTTTCTTATTTTTATTAATGACCTTCTTGGTCAGACCATCAACCCTATCTACTCTTTTGCAGATGACAGCAACATTTGTCATTCATTTTCATTCGATCATAGGCCAAGCTCTTTGGAGATAGAGGGCATGCGGCAGAACATGAATGACACACTCAATCAAGACCTTTCTACAATCTCCGAGTGGGGTCGCGCGAATAAGGTCGATTTTAATGCACGCAAGACCCAATGTTGTATGTTAACCCACAGACGGGCTGTGGAATTGACATTGTCATCTGTAACTATGGATGGTATAGGTATTGAGGAATCGGATACTCTTGATTAGGTTGTCCCAAAAAAAATAAAAATTTGGATTTTCTAGGAAGATCTTTCCTAATTTGGATACTCATAAGGTAAAGTATTTTTGAGAATTTTATCAGATTTTTCGGAAGTGGTTTATAGGTCGCGCAAACCGATTTTGTACCAAAAATCGAGCTTTTTGGGATTTTATTGAATTATTCTTGAAAATTGCTAAAAAAATCGGTAATTTTTCGGCTTCTGAGTAAATATTCTTAAAGAAAATTTTCCGATCTTTAATTTTATGTGCATAAGTAATAAGTTTCGTCAGGGATTTTTGCACATTTTGATACATTATATAACAGTTTTTCGTAAATTTTCAACAAATATGAAAAAGACTGCTTTATAACTTTTAAAATTTGTATGAAGACTAAAAATACTAATGATGCAGTTTAAAAGATTATGAAGTTTTAAATAAATTAGCAGAAAAAACAATATAATTTTCTCTTACCGTTCTTGAGTTATACCCTTTTAAAGCTTTGCACCCATTGTATGAAATTTTTAGTACTATAAGATTTGGGCATCCGATTTGTTGTAAACTTTAGATTATGAGATTTGAAAATTTATTTATTGTATGTCAAAGCTTAGTTTTAAGTGTTGTCAAGCAAAAAAGTAGCCAAAAAGCCGTTATCACTAGGTGGCACTGATATGGCACGAACTAAAATTCATGATTTATTGGATTTGGGGAACTACAACCCTATTTTTGGCAGATAGTCTATAGGTTTAGAGATAACAAGTCACAATACAATTAAAATTTTTGTAAACTGATAAGTGGAAGACGCTTGCTTGAGATTGAGATTAATTTTATGGATTGAGATAAAAGCTTTTATGCTAGAGCCCTCTTCCGGTAATTAGCAATCTCTATATATATAAAATCTCTGGAAAAGCTTAAGCTACTTCAAAAAATCACAATACGGCTGGTTTGCATCCGCTGTTAAAGCAGCTGATAAGCTTTTGTGATCAGCTGGCAGATGGTGGCAGAGGGTGATAGACCTGAGCCCCATCCAACAATAAAATCTCCTGGAGCCATTAACCGAGCTCGCTGGATGATGAAAATTATATACTCTCTAAAAATATGTATTTTTCGAAACCAGCTACAACCTTTCATTCAATATTCAAAAATTGATGCCTTGCTGGAGTTTAAATCATTTATTTTAAGAGTATATATTAAAAATTGGTACCTATGCCAGTGTCCCCGATACGCTCCTCTCAATGACCTTAGACTTTTGAAACAATTGTATGATTACAAACGCTTTAATGAAAAAGTTGCACGCGAGACTCTGAAAAGTGGTAAGTAACAATTATTTTATTTGTAAAAACATTTTCTAAATCCAATTATTTAAAGTTTAAACCAATGCAAACCTAGTTCACACCTTATAGTATTATACATTTCATACAATGTGTACAAAGCTTTAAAAGGTTATAACTCGAGAACGGTGAGAGAAAATTCATTTTTTTTTCTGCTAATTAATTTAAAACTTAATAATCTATTAAACTGCATCATTATTTTTTTTAGCCTTTATACAAATTTTAAAAGTTATAAAGCATTCTTTTCCATATTTGTTGAAAATTTACGAAAAAACCGTTATTAAATTGTCAAAATGTGCAAAATCATTCCCGAAACTTATTATTTATGCACATAAAATTAAAGATCGGAAAATTTTCTTTAAGAATAATGACTCAGAAGCTGAAGAAATATCGATTTTTTTACCAATTTTCAAGCAAAATTCAAAAAAAAGCCCAAAAAGCTCGATTTTTGGTAAAAAATCGATTTGCGCGACCTCTAAACCACCTCCAAAAAATCTGAAAAAATTCTCAAAAATTCTTAGCCTTATGAGTATTCAAATTAAGAATGATCCCCAAAATTTTTTTTTGAATGGGACACCCTACTCTTGATGTTCTGGGCATGAGAATACAGTGTGATGTCCGTTGGAATAAGCACGTATTTCAAGTGTCGAAAGAGGCATTCAAGTGTCTCGGTTTTCTAAAACGGTGCAAGACTTACTTCACTCCATCCGATCTCCTTACTATTTATACCAGCTATATCCGGCCAAAAATGGAATACAACTCTCATATATGGGCAGGGGCTCCACTGTCTATTCTGAAGCTTCTGGACCGTGTTCAGGGGAGGGGAGGGCGGTGAAGCTTATCAATGACAGTAGTGTATCCAACTCTATTGATTCATTGGAGCATCGTCGGAATGTGGGTTGTGTGTCACTTTTCTATCGATATTACCATGGGAGATGCTCATCTGAGATAAGTGAACTTATTCCACGAGCCCGAGTTTTTATTCGTAATACTCGCTTATCTAGTAGAGCACATCCGTTTGTAGTTGATTGTCCTGTGTTTCGCACAACGCATTACAGAGAAAATTCGTTTTTTAGTCGAACGATTCGTATGTGAAACAAACTTCCCGCAGAAGTCTTCCCTGTTACTTACAATTTAGAAAAATTTAAATCAAATATCCACAAACACTACGCCCTCTTTCCTCCTTCCCATACCTTATTTTCCTGATCAATACAATGCACTGCATGTGTAGGGGGCATCCCCTGAGTATTGGTTAAATTATAAAAAAAAAAAAAAACTATAAATATTTAAAATAATTTTTTGTTTTTTTTAGAGCACATCAACGATGCGTATAAATAAATCTGAATTCTTTAATTTCAGAATTGTTTCCATACAAAAATGTAATCATTTTGACCATAACTCTTAACCCTTAAACGTCAGATTGTGTACCTTATTTTTTGCTTCTCCATCACATATCCAAATTTCATTAAGATCGGAGCAACTCCGTCGGGAGACTTTCCTTGTAAAATAAAACAGATTCTTGGTGACGACCGAATTTATTGCCAATCGAATGGTTTAGTGAGTGAAATTTTACTGATACTGATTCATGATAGAAAAATTCTACTTACGCGCAATCACTCACGAGAAAATTGTTCCTACTCACACTCAGTCACGCTCACGTGAATAGACTTAGATTTTACGCACACTTACGCGTGATTCACATAATAACGAAAGAAATTAATTTTTTTTTGTAAATTATGAATGTTTAACTCAAAACTGATCTAAATATGAAATTTTGCCATATATTT
>JAEKOY010000534.1:0-25000 GCA_021234595.1 Delia radicum
AACAAATTAAGGAATTTTCTGCATTTCTATCTCTAACCCCCCGTCAAATACATATTCTGAAACCTTCGAACAAACACATATGCCTGGCCAGACCCCTATACGTTTTCATGCATTTGTATGGCAAAAGGGTACCGTAGCTTTGAATTGAATGAAGTATGCTCGTATATTATTTTGGTAAAAATGTAAAAAAAATTTTTATTCATTTTGTGGAATGCATGAAAAACAAGTATGTATAATCAACTTTAGAATGTTGTTGGCACACAGGATTAGTGCATTTGGCGCAGTTAAAACGTGTCTTCCTACGCAGCTTTTCGTCTTGCGTGAGACAAACTCTGCAATCTTTTCTGGAATTCAGTGTACTAGGGCCGCTTTGTTGGTTAGGCAGCATGTTATGCAAAAATGCAGTTTATTTGTCATAGTTTTCATGTTTTTATCGCATATTTTGCGTTTTTAGCTACATATTCTAATTTACGTATTTTTGAGATATTTGTGATGTAAGCACAAAAAATAATAATTATTGGGACATAATTTACATTAAACATAATTATCAGTGCTAGTCAAAAATTTTGAACAGCCGGGCACACAGCACCAGCACTCAACTAGTAATCTTAATCCGGGTACACTGAATTTATTTCACATACCCGATGAAAAAGATCCGATATGGGTATATATAATATTTGACTTGAATATAGCTCATGTGTAGTTTAAGGCCTCTACGACAACGCCTTTCCTAAGCGACTATGCCTTAAAGTGCGAAACATGCATTTATATGTGGGAAAAATTAGTTTTTTTTTCAGTTTTTGCTAATTTTTTTAAATGTCGTAATAGTTTTTATTCTAAATGATAAATTATTCGATATAATGATAATTTTATGTATTTAAAAAGTTAGAAAAAGCCAAAATCGGTTAATAACTAGCCCAGTAATAAATACTGCCCCAGACCACTAATGTGCCAATTATTACTTGACCGAAATATTCGAGCACACATATTTAACATTTTTTACATTGATTACTACAATAGAATTTTTTTATTCAAAATACTCAAAATTGTGAGATATGGAAGAAGTTTTTTTTTTTTTGATGTCGGTAACCTGTCTTAAGGTGATGTCAAAAACGGACAAAATTTTTGGGGGTGCTTTTTAAATCTCTAATTTCAAATTTTAACATGTTTTCTTCAACAAAAACGTAAAAATTTTTATTTGCACTCCAGGGTCTTGTTTAAAACATCTTAGAGAATAAAAGGAAAAAAAAAAATAAAATTATCCCCCAGAACATTTGGGTAGGGCAACGATTTGATTTTTACGGATTTCGAGGAAATTGTATTTTTTGGTAATAACAAGACTTATTTGTTGTCATAAAATATTTGAAATCGAAAATTAGCTACTTTAGTAACTTTTGTTGTTTTATTTTATAACAGAAACTCAAGATTGTAAAAACTATTTTTTTTAACATCATTAACCCATGTGGTCATGTGGTCATGTGGCCCCAAAGGACCCCAGACTTATTGATTTCAATTTACAAAAAAGGTCAAAGCTTTGCTTACTACTATTGAAATTAAAATACCAGATCTAAAATATTAAACACAATATCTGAAGATTCTGTAGTAATAATTCTGAGCAAAATGAACAACGTTAACCCGTGTCGTGCCGCATTTAGATCAAAGGAGATATTGCGGGAATTTATATATATATAAACAAAAAATATTTAAGTCCTTTTTTAACAAACCTTGCTACAGCAATTTTTTTAAATTCCTAAAAAAATATTCTGAGCACTTCATTTTAACTACAGGTGGACCAATAACGATAAAATCAGTGTTAAAGTACTTTAAAAGTTTTCTCAAATTCAATTGCTACTTTTCAAAATTGAACTCTTTACAAAACATTTATTTAATTTACCTATTTAAACCATTTCTTGAACCAGAAGTAGAACTATCAAAGGAAGCTACTGTATTGCAATCTGGGGAAGCTCTATGCCGATAATGTTGAGTAGTACGATTTCTGAAAGAGAATAGAAAAAATATCAAATAAGATAAATTATAATAAAGCTTTTTATTGTATGTGTTTAAAAACTGTTAGCCACAAGAGAATTTTGCTCTTTGAAAGAGAAAAAAAAAACTGAGAGAATCTAAACTACGATGGTGTAAAAATAAGGGTTAGCAAAAAATAAACAACATTAAACATAAGACAGTTATTGACAAGACGTGCATAAAAAAACCCTAAACCTTTCTCTTAACAAACGTGCTTTTTTTTAACAAAAAAAAAATAATAATAAAGACGTGCAACAGCAACAGGCGGCATTTGCAAAATAAATTGTTGTATAATTTGTTTGAAGATTAATTATTTTTTTTTTTATTGATTTTTGGTTACAACAAAAAGTTACGTGTAGTAGTAGTTTGTACTTGTTTTGGAAAACTGCTTACTTGTTTTTACTTAAAATTATTTAATTTTTTTTTTTTTGGTATTTATGGCCTTAGTATTGTACGGTTTTCTTTCGTTTTTTATTTAAATGCAATTATAAATGTTAGTAAATCTTTGGCACTGGGGGATTATCTTCTTTCTTCTTAGACTATCGTGCTCTCTTTCGCTAGTTTCTTCTTCTTCTTCTTTTAATAATAATCATTTTCCATTATATGTTTCTTCTTTTGATCGCCTTTTGTATAATTGATATCGTTCATTTCTTTTTGTTGTTGCTGCTGTTGTTGCTGATATTCACTACTAAATATTCCAGCTCTGGCGGCATAACTACGTCCACATGTACTTAATTCTCGTCGACCCAATTTTTGATCATCGAACGGCAATGCCAATACACTGTGCCACAATGATGGTGGTGATTCCTTTTTAATACTCGAACTTATACTATAATGATCATAGAGACGTTGTGGTCTAATATATTCCGAATTTCCTAAGTAAGATTTTGTAGCCTCAAATGTTGAGGCATTGAATTGTGTTGTCATCGTTGTTGGAGGTGGCATATAGCGCAAACGGGATTTGGGTATATAATATGGTGGTAGTGATGGTGGATATGAATAATGTTTTGCATTGTGCCGCCGTTTGCTGTTCGAGGTGCTAAAGAGAAGGAAGCACATATAATCAAATATTTGATTTGTAGAACAAATAAATGTAAAAAAAAAAAACAAAATGTAAGCATGGAAGGAATGCGTAGTAGTAGTGAGTGTTTGAAGATGTTTTGAAGAAAACGAGTATACATGTGTAATTGTTGAAATTGTGTTTATGATATACAGTGGGTGACAATACATTGGAGACTTTTAAAAATGTTTAGTTTTTTAGTCTTTAGGGGTCATTATCGAAATATTGGGTGTAAAAATTAATTTTTTTTTATTAATTTGATAATTCTTGTATATTTTTTTTTATCGATATAAGACAAAATCTATTAAAAACTAGATAAACTTCAGAAAAAAAACAGAAACTATTAAAAGCGGTAATTTTTACAATGTTGGCAAAACATTGAAAACTTCTATCAAAGCCAAGTTAAAAACATAGCGTCATCGTATTAAGTCACAAATAAAATGATACACTTATTGCCATTTGAAGTAAAAAGCCCATATGGGATCTGGAATACTTGTAATAGTTTTTTTCTCGCTCTGTATTTTACGACATAGAAATATCAACTCATCACATTTTGGTACTGAAATGATAGGATTGAACAAGTCACTTAAAAAAACACTATATTGAATATGTTTCGACCATTTTTTATGCCCTTTGAAAGTATATAATAGAGCAACACGATTTTACTAAGGTATCAGTGATTTCGTCTCAACACGTTAAAATCCAGAACCAGCCTCATTTGATCGTTAACTTATTGTTTGTCGATTTTTTCTACAAAGCTCCCAGACAATCGTAAAGATCTGAAATTATAAAATAACTGCCAACATTTCACACATATTTTATAAATTTCGCAAAAATTTGCATAATTTTTGCACTTAACTCAAAATTATTAAACTTCAAATAAAGAAAAATCTGAATGGTGTAAAAGTTTACTATGTATTGTCACCCACTGTATATTCACTTGATAAAAAGTTATGGAAGTTATTGATTTTTACGAATATAAAAATGTTTTTAAAATAACGGCGTAAATCGAAATTAGACTGAAGTCCTAGTATATTTGGAATCAGAAGATAAAAATCGAAAATGAAATGATTCAATTTAAATATCTCAATGATTCTTAAATTTTTAACAATTCGACCATGTTAACAAAAATTTTGATCCCCTATGTATAATAATCCAAAAAATAATGAAAAAAAATATATATATTTTTGCTTTGGAGTCACTCTGTTCGGATCGAAGACCTTATTGGTCTAAGTGGTTGATATGATCTGAAACCTACATTTATGCTCTGCGAGACAAATATGTTTCAGCGTTCATCAAAGTCAGCGTACTGGAAATGCCGGTAAAAGTGCAGTTCAAACTCTTATAATTACAGCAACCAAAAAACAGCTCTAAAAACAATTTTTTAAAAGCTTAAAACAGTTCTAAAAACTGTAAAATAAGCTGTTTAAATATAAAAATAAAGCGTTAAATTTAAAACACAAACCGTAAAATTTCATAACTTTTTATTAAAATTGTTACTAAAAATTAAATGCATTCCTAGGAACTTAGTCAGTCAAACAAAGCTGCAATAGAGAAATTGTTTTTCCTATACTTGAAAGTTTAAAATGGACTCTTATTGTAAGATGGTTAATAAGGCTAACAACCACTTCGCTGAGAGGTTTTGCACGAAATTTGTTCTTGCAGGGAAGCGATCAACCACTGCCCAAGCTCGAAAGAGTACAATGCCTTAGATATTCTTCCGAGCACGAGCAGTTAAAACAGATTTCAATGGAAATAAGTTAACGGTGGTGGATGGTATATTAGCCCTGGTGCAGAAACAGTGCTCTTTGATGATAGCTCGTCAATTGGCTGACCTTTTGAGCGCTTCCATTTTGGGAAAGTATTCCCCTTAAGCTGAAAGGTTGCCAATGTCCAACTAATATCTGAAAAGGATGTGGGAAATAGGCGTGGAAACTACCGCCCAAACACAATAAGCTCTACGCTCTCGAAGGTAAAGGAAAGAATGATTAATTACCATCTTGTTAATTATCTACAGTCCAACTCACTTCCTAGTGATGGACAGTATGGCTTCAGTAGTGGTCGTTCTACGGGAGACCTGCTAGCGTTTCTATCGGAGCGTTGAAGTCGTCCTATCCACCGTTTTGGTAACAGAAACGTGGTTGCTCTAGACATGCCCAAGGCGTTTTATTTCGGGCTCTCTCAAAGATCGCACTATACATGTTGTTATAGATGGGTTCTCCTCCGACGAGTTTCAGCTGAATTAAGAGGTTCTATTCCTTCTTCTTTTTCAAACTTTTAAAATGAAAGCAAATGAAAGCAACATTTTCCATTCACTTTCTTTGATATTAGCCTTGAGGAGGTTGGAGACAAAAGGAAGATTATGAATGGCACACTCAAAAAAAGACCTTTCTAAAATCTCCGAGTGGGGTAGTGCTAAAATTGTCGTCTTTAATGCACTTGTATGCTAATTCATTACGATGCTACCATTTAGATGGTACCAATACATTAAGGTCAATTTGGAAAGAAGCATTTATGTGTCTCGATTTTCCACAGCGTTGCAAGAAGTACTTCACTCTTTCCGATTTACACACTATTGTACCACCTGCATATCTCCGAAGATGGAGAATTCAACTTCGATATATGGGCAGGAGCCTCAAAGTCTATTTTGGAGCTTCTACACCGTATGAAAAGGAGGACGTATGCGCTCATCAATGACAGTAGGATATCTAGCTCTGTTGACTCATTGAGCATCGTTGGAAAGTAGGTTGCGTGACTTTGTTTCATCGATATACTATGGGAAGTGTTCGGCTGAGATATGTGAACTTATTCCCTGATGCCGAGCACTTTCGTCCACATCAGAAATAATTTTTCATCAGTCGTACTTGCCGTGTGTGAAATAAACTCTCCACATAAGTCTTACCTGTTATTTACAGTATAGCTGAATTCAAATCAAATATTTACAAACACTACTCCCTCTTTCCTTCTCTAACGGAAACGAAACCACAGATAAAGTTATGGACGTTCTGAATGACTGAACAGTTTGTCTCTTCAGAAATAGGTAATTTTGAAGCGAGGAGAGTTCTTAAAACAACATTCCACATAAATAGAAGTTAATTTACTCTTCTATGGAACGTTGTTTTCAATAAAATAATCGATTGACTAAAAATAATAGACACAATATCGAAAACGATGTTTTGTTACTGATTAGGAAAGTATTCCCAGCGTTTGTGAAACTATTAACCCTATGATGACCGAACTTAAATCGCTGAAGATCATTTGAGCAGTATATAAGACATTACTTCACTATCGCTCCTAAATGGGTTAAGATTTTACCAAAATTTTAATTTTACATCAAAATTTAATTTTACTTCGACTTAGTAAGGGCATAATAATTTGTCTGGGCTTTATAATGACCACAAACTTGTCAAAGAGTGTCTTAAAGTGGTGTTAGTTATCCTACATGAAAAGAACGAATGGAACAGGTTCAGGAGGCACCGGTAGCTGGTACATACAATTGATCGGAATACGAAGAAAATTTAATCGATCACGAATTTCCATCTGTTTTTGGAGACAAGGGTGCCAACAAGAAAGGTCTGGAGCCATAGTACAGTATTCTGTGTACATAGTTCTTGAAACACAACTCAACGGGGAAACGGACTATATTATTCCTATCACGAACTTCTTTTGGGTTTGTAGGGTAAAAGTACCGCTTCAGGTTCAGCAATAATTCTGTAATATTGTGAAATAAACTCTCAATTTTTCCGGGCTGCTCAAAGGTTGAGATGAGAGTTAGGTTGTGAGTACATTTAAAGGAACTTCAAATGTAGGTTCTATTCGACTTTCAAGAGTTTTCCATGCGGAAACTAGCAAAGCAGATAATAATAGAAATTTATTTGAATTATTAATTCATTAGATTCTTCAGGAATAGCAATGCCGCTTTGGCGTGGACACTGCGCAATGGACGACGCGGTAGAACTGATATTGGAGTTACTGTAGAAGCTATGTGAGCCAGAAACAGAAGACGACAGTGCTGCATTTACTTTGCTAATATCCTAGTTTGAAGGCTCTAGATTTAGCAAGAAAAAATAATAAACATTATTGAAACAAAAAAAAAAAAAAAATGCCTATGGTTTCGACAATGCTAACTTTACTCCAGCAGAAATTTAGAACCATTTAAAAATATAATTAATACTTTAGAGCTTCTTTTACTGCTGCTCAAGTTTTATAGCCTTAATGTGTCAGAAATATTTTTTGAATATGCTTCTACGAAGGGCTTTGCAGCAAATACGGTAGCCACGACCTAGTCTGTTTTCTGGAACTAGTTTTTCATTATATTTTTTTAAGACTTTTTTTCTTTAGGAATCTTGGCACTGGATTAGAAATAGCTCTGGTCGAATTGCAGAATTTTTAATAGAATCCGAATATTTTTACATCCAAATTCGAATACTTCTACAACAAAGGTTCCACCTAAAACTTTTGTAAGAAGCTTAAGGAAATACTTTAGAAATTGATTTAAATTATCTAAAACTATAACAACAACATACATGAAACTATATATAGTTATGTACAATATAACTTCACGTGCTATTTAAGTTATCGCAGAAAAGATTGGTGCTAATATATAAATTAACTATTTTTAAAAACTGAAAGTAGTAAATAATTCCAATAACTTACCTGCGCACTAAAATAACAATAGTTGTAATAACAGCAGCTAAAAATACAAAACCGCCAAAAGCACCCAAAGCAACAATAGCACCTAAATTCAATTTAGCTTCCTTAGTTTCTTTACGATCTGGATTCTCCACCGAAAATGGTACATTAACATTCGGAGATTGATTATGGCGTATATTAACACTATCAGCAATTTCATTATCTTGTGGATGGGCATTTTGTATGACATTTTGTATATTGCGTGTGGTGGTTTCCACAGTAGATGACGGAACATGGGACACACGAGTACGTGTTGGACCGTAAGCCGAAGAAGACTTCGATGTACTGGTAGAATATGAAATAGTAGAGCTAGGAATTTGGTAAGCAGGTGTAGTTTGGGGTTTCTTGGGTATGAGCACTGGACGTAATGTACGTCTTGGTGGGAATTCTTCACGGACAGTACCAGGTACAACATAAGTAACATCTTCATCAGAATCAGCTGACATGAAGTAAAAGTGATATAAATATGAAGTTCTAAATGAAAATAATTTTTTCTCTTACTTTCGCCATTAATTTCAACATGAGGACCTTGACTGGTGGTAATTGTGGTTGGGCTAGTGCTGGATGTTGATGAAGGTTTATATGCTTTCTTAGTTGTACTAGTAATTTTGGTCTTTGAGAAGTTGTCGATGATGGTATAGTAGTTGTTGGTGAGGGTGGAAGTGGTGGCAATGTTGAAGGTTCTAGTTTGATACAACGCGGCAAGGCACTGCTCCATTGTCCAGAAGCCAAACAAGTGATTTCGCGTGGTCCCTCCAAACGGTAACCAGCTGGACAAGAAATTTCTGCCGTTGATCCATAATAAGTACCATTTGGTGCCGAGATAAGTGTATTGTAATAATTGCCAGGCAAAGTATCACATTCCACAACTGTAAAGGAAAATAAATTAAGTAGCTTAACTTGTTTAAATTTTGTTAACATACTTTCACAACGTGGTGGTGGTCCATTCCAGCGTTCATCAAAGTCACAGGTCAACAATGCTCTACCGACCATTTCATAGCCCTCTTGACAAGAATATTTCACCAAACTCAAATAACCAACAGTACTATTTAATAGATCATATGAGCCATGAGGTATGGAAGCTGGTAAGCCACATTCAATATCTGCAGAGTAATTAGAAATATAACTTTTTGTTTTGAAATTTTAAAAACTTCAATAACTTACATTTACATACTGGTGGAAATTCATTGTAGAAACCAGTCTCTAAACAAGTTCTAGTCGATGGTCCCACTAACAAATGATTTGAATCGCAAGTGTATTTGATTTGTGCTCCAACTTCAAAACCATTCATTGCTACCATTGTTGAATTCGGTGGTTGTTCTGGACGACCACAAGTTTTTGGTTGATGTTGACAAATAAAATTTAACATGGTATTACAATTGGTATCACTCCAAAGCCAACCTTTTGAACCATCAAATCTAGCACAATCTTCATCACCACCGGGATGATTCCAAAAGGAAACTGTTACCTCTTCCCCATTAACCCATTTCCAGGTACTGCGATCTTCAGCATCACGTACAGCACCCATCCAGTATTGGGAACTAACATCACTACGATGCCTACGCCATAATTCCCAACTTATGAAACCCTGTAGAGCAGGATTACTTTCACTAATTAAAGTACCACCACGTGAACGACAAAATGATAGGGAGTCTAGGAAATTTAATGGTTGTCGATTATAGAATATATAACATTTGCCATTGTATGAGGCCAAAGCTCCTGGTGGTTGATCACGGAATGTCGGACAACGTTCTATGGGTAAAGCTTGATCGGTATAAACAAACGCTTCACAAATTGACAATTGATTAGGTGTATTGTTTTCAAGGTGCACCGAAACGAAAGCACCTGGCATAGGAGGATTGCAAGGTAAAAACAGAGGTTGACCTTCTTCCAAGAGACCAGTAAACCGATTGCAAATAGGATTAGTTCCCAAATCGGGACGATTGTTACCAACACGCACAACAATTGTAGCTGGTTTGTTACCTAGAAAAAATAAGACAAAATTAATTTGGAAAACTGTATCCACTAACAAGGGAGGTATCTCGACGTGGACCCTCAGATAGCAATGAAACTTGGGTATGTTATAGAGGGGACAAAATAAGTAACATATACGTATTTTTTACCTGCCCAATCACATATTTAAGTATTTAAATGTAAGGTTGAAAGTGACCACAATGTTCGCTTTTCCGTTTTATTCATTATAGTTGCTTAAAGGTATAATCTACGCTGAATCTAAATCTGGTCTCAGAATCTTTCTGCGACATCTGGCGTTTGAGCTATGTTAACAAAAAAAGTTTTGATTTTGATAAAAGTGTTCAGATTTTTCACATTCCTGGAATATATTTTTCATTATACTTGTAACGCACCTGAATACATTTCTCATACCATGTTTTCAAATTTTGAGTTTTTAGATAGCTTATTGCCTTACGAAAATATCGTTCATTGAAATTGATGTTGTAACAACAATTTTAAAGTTCCGCAGAGTAAAACTGTAAAAAATCGAATTAATAAGCGTGTTCATTCCAAGAAAAAATAAGTTATCTAAAAAATTTGAAAATCGAAAAAGGGTAAGAGTAGTGTGCTGAGGTTTTCCAAAAGGTGAAACATTGGAGAATTTTGATCAAAATCTATGCTCTTCATTTTTCCTTAGTTTTTTGTTTTTATATACATCGGGATTATATTTATGTTATTTTCAATTTATAACGACCGTATATTTACAAAATAAAGCAAATCAAACATATTAGCTAGGTTAATACTATTATTTTGATCTGGCTAAAGATCTCATCAGAACCCGAAGTTTTAGAAAAGCTAGAGCTATTAATCATCAATTTTGCTCCATTCTTGTCTTCTTAGTAATCAAACACGTGGTCTTTTCCTAACAAGCATCATGACGTTACTAAACTTTGAAGACCAAAAATGTTAATATAGCTCGAACTCCTGATGTCAGAGGGTGATTCTGAGATCAGATTTATATTCAACGTACCTTATACAGTTAGAAAAGTACGCTTTAGTTCAAATATTTTTTGTCCGGAATCTTTCAGTGGAAAAAGTAGTTACATGTACTCTAGACCGGCATTTTATTTTCAACTTTCGGTTTTATCAATTATTGTTGCGGTTATTGTAGAACTAAGTCTAAAAGTTAGGGTGGTTCGAATTTTAGAAATATTAAATAGTATTAAACCGAGACGCCACGCGAACAATAGTTGCGGTTTTTTCAAAAACCGCTAGTCCGATTTCAACAATTTTAAAATATTCGTGTTCAGCATGCCAAAATTAATAAAAAGTGATATTTCTCTAGACATATATTTATTAAAGCAATTTAAGAAAAATTTTCAAAAATCGAAAATGAAAATTATTCAAGTTCGAGGCCATACTCTATATTTCTTTGTTAGGATATTGCCCTAACAAATAATCTATAGAGTTTTTGTTTTCAAATTTATTAATTGACCACTTTCAGGAATGTGTTGATAGATCTATTTCGGAAATTTTGTAGGTTCCCATCATCAGAACACGTTTTGAAAGAAGTATTGTGTGTATTGTATATCTACCAAAGGTAGAGCTTGCACATAACGAACAAGTTTTTAATTTATTTTTGATCAATGGTAATAATCTTTACTTCGAACTCATATATTTTAAAAATTGTGGCTGATCTGGAACCAATATATAGGCAAAATGGGTATCAAAATGTTTGCTTTCCTGCACATTTTCAATGAATTTCATAAATTAAAGACAAGTTTTCACACAAAAACAAATGAATTTTTAACCCCACTTTTTAACCTCTAAACTTGAGATTGGGCAGCTAAAAAAAAATACGTGTCCCTTATAACATATCCAAAGTTCATTAAAATCTGCTAGTTCGGGTCGGGATACCTCAATTGTGAGTTTTAAAGTAAAAAAATTAATTTGGCATCAAAAAATATTTTTTTTTATATTTGTAGTTTGTGGGGGTAACACACGGGAATACCAACTGATATGTACCCTCCGGGGAAGTGGGATGGTGGAAATAAAGATTGTAAACTAAATCGATACGAACTTTCAATTCTAATCTTTAAAATATGGAAAACATTTTATATAGTCAAAGTGAGTTATTATGTTAATTAAATAAAACCTAGCTAAGAAAATTAATATTACTAAATTTTTACGGAAGGTATACCTATGCGAACTATTATATCCTAATCAATTGAATATGTTATAGGCAGAACAAAACAACTGAGAGATACTTGCGTTTCACCAGTCCAATCTCATACTTAAAATTTAGTTATACTGCACATTGCTGTGGGAAAAAGAAAAGGGGAGTCAAAATGGCCCAAGTTCTCGTTTATTCAGTTTTGTTTTTTGCTGTTTTCAAAAACAATAAGAAAAGTAAAGTAAAAAAGCTTTCGATTGTTATCAAAAGCAAAATCACTCTTCTCTAATATAAAATGTAGGAATTTTTCTTTTCAGCACGTTTTCAAATAACTGTCATTATTTTTGATTAAAAAATGCCATCATCATCGTATTAGTTCAGGTCAAATATAGATCAATCCTCCTACATTGTTTTTTGTAGTGTTTTTCTTTAAAAAGTTTAAGTTAATAAAGAAAACCTTTAAGTTATTGTTTGGTTTGCATTCATTGATTGCACATTATCGTAATAGTGATCATGATAATGATGCTGATGATCATTATTATTACAATAAACTCATATAAACTATGATCATAAGTATGTAACTCTCAAATATAACTGGCTTATTGCAAAATTTTCAGTGAAAGTAATCATAAATTGTGTAAATCTTTTATTATTTTCCCAGTAATACAAAATGTAAGTTTGTGTAGGGAGTACAAAATGTTAGATGTGCTGTATTATGCTACTAACTAGTAAATACTGTTAGCTCTTTTGACAAACTCGTTTTTTAGTTATGGCCAGACATTTGATAGAAGTACTTCCTTGATGATGTAATTTCTGATTAAACTTTTCAATTTGTAAGCTCCGTAGCCGAATGATCTGCCGTATAGTTTGATCAGCGCAAAACTCTTTGTCCCGTAGTTTTCGAATCGGTTGGCTCTTAATGCGATTTTCAAATTTGAATCTGTTATCACTCTTAGAAATAAGTTTAGTTAAAATATTTGTAAATACAATTAAAAATTTAATTGAATTCATACCAACTACATTGTTAATCATATCAATTAAAAGTTTAATTTTTCCAATTTTTTTTTTTTTTTTCGTTTAAGTTTTTATTCATAAAAAAGGGTTATTACAATAGATTGTGCCTCAGCGTCACGTGGACATTATGAGGCGAGTTGGCAAAAATTACAAAATTAATGTTTAAAACTTAACAAGAAAAAAAAGAGAGAAATAAAATTAAAAATTATATGATGTAAAAATTATATAAAAAAGGTTATGATATGTATTTCAAAATGTGACAAATTTTACAATAGAAGCATTTTTTAGGTTTTCTAATAAATATTCTTTAATATTTTTTTTAAAATTGATATTCTTTCAGTGCATTTTAAAATTTCTGGAAGTTGATTATATTCCAAACTACCTACGTGGTCCACTCTCTGCTTCGTTGTTTCCAATCGACATCTTGCTACTCTCAAATTCAAAGCGTTTCTTATATTAAATACAGTTTGAGTTCTGGGAACGAAATAGTATGGTAACCAACGCTGTTGAGGGATTTAAAAACATAAAGTAGAAGTTGCATTTTATACAATCCATATACAGGAAGAACTGTTTGGATACATCTCTATATAATGATGAAGTTGAAAAAGTTAGCGGTAGACTAAAAACTGTTTTTAGCGCTTTATTCTGACATCTTTGAAGTGATTTCAACTCATTACTTTTCTTACAAGCATATATAATAGGCAAATAATTTAAGTGACTGTGAATCAGCGCTTGATAAATGATTGTTTTTGTTTTCGTATTAAATTTATTTTAAAATTTATAAAGCAAACCAGTAGCAGATACAATTTAGATTTCAATTGTTGGATATGCTTTTCCCAAGAGAGATTACTTTGTAAAATTACACCGAGATATTTTGTTGAAAGTGTTTCACTAACTTCTTTTCCATCTACAAAAATGCTAAAATTTTGATTATGCACCAAATATGGCCTAAATCTAATAAGTTTAGTTTTTTCAGCATTTAATCTTAATTTATTTATTCGTGCATACTCCGTAATCATCGCTGCATCATATTCCACATAAGCTTTTAAAGCAAAAATTTAGTTCCAATTTTTCAAAACAACTATTAAAATTTAAATTCTAAATTATTTACTAAAAATAAAACAAGTGGGCAAATTTTGGTATATGATACGATCGTATTTTAATATCCCGAGTAAAAAGAGTTGTATACATAACTTTTTAAAATTTATCAGGCAAGGCAAGAAATTTCTAGTGTAAGATACAATTTAATCCAGTTCCATATACAATTTTAAATTATATCCCAGCAAAACCACACAATACCAAATAATGAGTAAAGTAATGTATCGCCATAGGGCTCCACGCATTACAATACACCTTACTTCACTGATGAATTTTACAGGCTATAAGCCTAAACGTAATGGGTGGACTCATTGCCTAGGAGGGGGTAAAGTAGCTGGTTACCAGGTTGGTAAAAGTAATGTGTCTATAAATAGATTTTTATAAAAAAATTGTAAAAACAAATTATTACAAAGATTTTTTTAATTTAATAAATAACGTGGTCGCGCTGAGATTCGAACATGGGGTCTCTGCGAGTTTTCGTTTGTGATGTTTAAAATATGTACCTTACCCCCATACTTACAAAAGTTCACAAAGTAATGTGTCTAAATATAGACTAACAAAAATTGTTTAAATATTACTTTACGTTTATATTTCATGCATTTTGTAATTGATGATCGGTAGGTCATTATTTTATATTTTAAATAATGTAAAAGGTAATGGTGAATCATTACAAGGTAACGCAAGAGTTTTTAATTATTAGTGGTTTATTGCCCTATGTTTCAAAATAATATTGAAAGTAAGGAGTATAATGTAATATGTAACCCATTATCGGTAGCTCATTACTTTTTGTTGGAAAATAATGATGCATGTAATGAGTGAACATTACAAGGTAAAGTATTACTTTATCGCACCCATTACCAAAGTTTTCCTGGGATATTTTTATTTTCCATTTTTAATGGGAAAATGTTGTTTGAAAAATTTGTATGGGAAACTATTATAGAAAACTTTTGTGAAATGTTGCGTTATTTCTTTAGATTTGTTAGAAAAACAATTTTCATATAAAGTCCACTTTAATTTATTTAAAACAAGCAGAAATACCCATTTTCCTAATATCCGTCGCATATTGTTACTTTAAATAAACATTTTAAAATATAAAATTAATTCAAATAAGATGTTATAAAATTAAACTAACCCTCGCTAAAACGAATACATATTTCTGAAAGTCCCACAAAAGAATTTGCAAACTTTCCAAATTTTGCAATTCTGCCATTTTTTTTTTAATTGAACAATTTTAAACCGAAAACACATAAATTTTGATTAAATGTATCGCAAACAATTCAAATGAAAGAATTTCTTAATTTTTCAAATAGTTTTAAATTTTGAAGACTGTGGGTAACTATAAAAAATGATAAAGACATTTTACCTCGGTTAATATTAACCACATAGTGTCAGTTGAATTTTTCTTTAAAAACATTTACTCTATACGATTTGAAACGTTTTAATTACCTTTCATGCATTATTTCATTCTTCTTAATTAATTTCAAATTAAATGTGTTGTCTTAATTTTATTTAAAAATAAATAAAGGGTCCGCCAAATAACTTTTTTTTTTGAAAATGCTATAAAAAAAAAACTATTGAATATTTTCTCAAATTTGTTTTATTATTTGAAAGTACAATCCTTCCGGTTAATAATGGAAAATAATTTCATTTCAAATGGCTGCCTCGGCTGGTCATGCAGTAGCCTACACGATCGGTCCAATTTTTAAGCACATTATCGATTGTGTGCAGCTGTATTTCACCAATGGCTTCACGAATATTGTCCTTTAAAGCGTCAATTGCCTCTGGCTTGTTGGCGTAACACTTATCTTTGACGGCACCCCACAAATAATAGTCCAACGGTGTCAAATCGCAGCTCCGAGGTGGCCAAACGACATCAGCTCTGCGGCTGATAATGCGATCTTCAAAAACAGGGCGCAAAACATCGAGTGTAGCTTCGGCTGTGTGGCACGTAGCGCCGTTGTTCAAGCGTATACACAACGAATATCGTTCAGCGGAAGGATAAAACTAATTATCTGTCAAATCAGACATGAGCTAAGCGTTATTATTCACGAAATAAGCACTAGCTGACAAAAAACGTTAGATGGCGGACCCTTTAGTTTCAAAAATACAATTTTATTTGAATTTTTCTAACTTCCCAGCAAAACTTATATTATTTCCACAAATGGTTCTACGGCTGGTTCTTTAGAGTTAGTACTGGTTCCAGCTTTTGTTTGAAATGGTCGCCCTTAGAACTAGTTCTAAGGAGAGTTTGAAGGCCAGGTACTATTTCTTTAGAACCTATTCTTGTATCTGTGATTTTTGTTTGAAATTGACACGCTGTGAACTGGTTCTATGGGACGTTTCTAGAACCTATTCTTCAACAGTTCATGCAAAGCTTTGGGGTGAAAAATTTAAAATTTTTTATATAATATAAAAGATACAGAAGGAATCCAGTTTTAATTGAAATGCGTCATTTCTCCCCAAATAATAAGTTTCGTTCCAGTACGTCAACTTTTGTGTAAATATGTTGAAAATTTATGTTTTGTATAATATTTAATGCGTCGCAACCGAAAATCGCCCGATTTTTATAGTAAATATTTATTGCGCCGTTAGCAAATTTTTGTCGGATACTAAAAGCACTCTACTTTATACCGTTTTTATCAATCATTTCAACGCCTTTTTGGCTCATAAAAAATTGTTAGTTTTTCGACCCTCTCTAATGATGTGGTTTTTATTTATAATTTTATTCTCATCTCGTTTTTAATACAAGATTAAAAAATTGTATAAAAAAAACCAAAGTTTTCTTTAAAAACTTTTTTGCAGTTGTTCTGGAACTAGTTTACAACTTTTAAAGGTTTCTAGAAGTAATGTTTACGCAGTGCTTAAGCAGTAGTTCTCGAAAAACCCCAAAGTTGTTGTTAAAGTGCTCAATAATATTCTCTTTCATGAGTTCTGGAACTAGTTGTACCATCACTAGTTCTAATAATGCTATTAAAGAACCTGATATAACTCCTCTATAAGTAGTTCTGGAACTAGCAATTTTAGATGGGGTTCCAAAATTGTTTTCTGAGTTTCAAAATGCAAAACTCGCCTTCAGTGAAAAATTCAATAATGTTTTATGCAAAATTATTTAAATTAATAATTCATTCATATTTTTTTTTTAAATTTACATACTATATTTAATAAAGGCACAAATTGGGCCTAACTGTATTCAATTTTATGTATTTAGTGCAATAATATCTGGTTAAAATTTAGATTCAATTGTGTTTAATTTGAAGAAATTAAATTTGATATGACCCACGTATTCACCATTTTTCGGATTAAATTTTATCTTATTAGTTATTGGACTCTATCAACTAGATAAGCAAAAATGTAGTTTTTTTACTCGGGATCTTACAAGATACGAGTATCTTATTGAACCTTCTTACAATTTCATTACCTTTTAATTGAAACTTTTATTAATATTACTTAATATTTAATTAAAATGTTTTCAAAATATTTAATTTAAAAATTAATTCAATCAGTTAAGCTAATAATTGAAATAAAATTTTAATTTAAACAAATCTTTAATTGAAGAGTTTTGGGCAATCATTTTGGTGTGCTCGATTTTCGCGTCTATTGTTTTGTGTATACTGTTAAACAATTAACCCCTTTAAAATACTGGTTGTGAGTTTGTTTTGGTAGATAACTACTGGAAAAGGTATCTTGTTTTTTAAGTTTGTTTTTTATTAAAAAAAAAAAAACAAACACAAACTAAAGTGGGCCGAATTTGAAAAAAATTTAAATTCTGAATCAGTTTCTATAGAAAAATTGTGGAAAATTATTCCAAATCGGGATAAAATAACATTTTGCAAATCGATTAATGTATTCTACTTCCGGTATGCAATCAAAAATTTCGAGCTCCGAAAATTCGATAAATTTCTCTATACATATTATATTACAGTTGAACCTTGATTATCCGGGCCTCTATTAACCGAGCACATCTGTTAACCGGCATGCTGGTGGTTTGATTTATACCTCTATTAACCGTGTTTACCTCTGTTATCCGTGCTATTATTATTTTCCTCTATTAACCGTGCTTCACTTCACCTCTATTATCCGTGCAGCACACATTTATTTGCTTGTTTTTTTCTTTTCACCTACATACAAAGAGTTAAAATTCGTGAAAAATAAATAACTTCTATTAACCGTGTTTTCGATTATCCGTGCTGAGTCCAGTCCCGTGCAACCCGGATAATCGAGGTTCAACTGTATATTATATATATATTAGTATATACTTAAAACTAGTTTCGAATTAAAAACAATATTCATTTAAATTTTTAATATATATGATTAAAATCTTAATTGAAACTAAATCAATTAAATAGTTACAAATTATTTTAATTGCAGTTACAGGACCGAATTAAATTACTTTTTTATTCAAACTCGTTTCGAGATGATGCCAGTGTCAGACACAAATTTAAGGACTTTTTTTTTTTAATTCATAGAGTACCGATCAAAAATACACTTTCCATTTATAACCTTTCAATGTGTTGAAAGGTAAACATTTTGTCATATTCGTATTGAGCGTACCAAATTGATTTTGCTGTTAGAAATTCAGGGAATTTTTGAGAACTCGGAAATTTCTACCACATGCCAATTTTAAATGTTTTACACAACTTTTCTGCAATGCTATAACTTTGTAAACCATTTTTTTTTTAAATCGGCCCAGTCTAATGCAGATGGACGGACGGACGATCCGTTCCATAGCTAAGCTTGGCCAAGTGAAAGCATGTGAGCAAGCTTAAGGTATATAAGATTCAAAATAAAATTATACAAATATTGTGTGTTTTTTTGTTGTAGTTGCAATTTGATTGTTTTCCATTTTCCATCCAAGGTTTTCTTCAGTTGCAGGCAAATAAAACAAGTTAACGAAAAATCGCTATAATTTTTACAGACCAACTTATAACATTTGAGTGAAGTAACTTAAGAAAAACGAAGCAAAATAATGTCATGTTACTATGTTTTAGCTTCCCCTACTCCTCATTTAAAGTACTAATTTATGTTTAATTGCCAGTTATTGAAAGAAAAAAAAAATTTAAAAGTAAAGAAGGCTCTCTAACGTCATGTGTATGATAGAGTGGGCGTTAATTGTTTACATTTCTTTTCGGCTGGTCTTGTCTGGTTTGGTTTGTTTTGCTTTTACCTTTAAAGTTTATTGATCCTATTGTTGGTTGATTGTGTGTGTTTAGTTCGTTTTTGCAAGTGTAACTTACCACAACATGATTTGCCAAAATCTAAACGCACTAATTGCACCATATATGGTTCCAATAGGTTGACATACCACCATGGGGAACGTTCTGATTTTGTTAGAGAACATGTTTCTGGTGTAAAAAATGCTGATGTTGAACCATCTATGGCTTTTGAGGTGCTCCCGTACCTTCGGTGGAAATTTGCATGGGTGCTTTCCCAGCAGCAACATTGAGTACTGTAAAAAATATAAAAAAAAGAATTTCGAGTTAGTACAAGTTAATATTATGTTTAGATTCTAAAAATAGAATAGATTTAAATTTTGAAACATTAACCCTTCCACTACCGAATTGTTGTTTGTGGATATATTTATATTTTGACTTCAGATTCTTGTAAGGGGTTTTCAAATTAGAAGAAAAATGTTTACATGTGTACTCCCTCCCCCCCCCCCCCCCCACCTATCCAACACGAGTTTTACCCGAAAATCGAATTTTTGAAACTTCTCACACCATTTTTACTACGAAAACATTCGAATAGCCAGAAATGCTTTTCTTCATTTTGTTATGGCCATTAGTTGTAGCCACAGAGATACTAGCTTTCTTAGTTTACGAGATACACCAAACGTCCCTTTTTTCGGAGATAAAAGTTCATTATAGAAATCGGACTTTCTTAACAAATATCGCGACTATATTGCCCTCATGATCAGTTAAACCATATAATAATGGCCAATATCTAACACATTTTCACAATTTCTAACTATTGTGTCTTTTTTATTTATTTCATTTCATCTACAGAATTTAATTCTTACAGATTACTAAACTAGAATAAAACTTAAAAACTAATTATAATGTTTAAATAAAAACAACTTAAACTTATCTTTATTTACATTAAAGTTTAAAATTGGAGCAAAACTATTACATAAGTGTAAACATCTTGCAATCGGCTCATTTTCGGCTTAGTTTGTTCTATGAACAGATTCTTCGAAAATCCGGTTTACCCTTAAATCTCTTGGAGGGCGATATAATATAAAATGATCCCTAATTTCGGAACAATTTATTTCACCAGTTATAACATTATAAACAAACATTATTGCGGAATATAACCTACGATCTTCCAAAGATTGTAAGCCTAGCATTTTCCTCCTAACATCATAGGATGGTAAATCATAAGGCCAAATTAATTTCAAGACCGACTTAACAAAAATTTTTTGAACACGTTCAATTCGATTTGATGTACCTATTTGATTCGGACACCAAATAATAGAGCAATATTCCAATTTACTACGGACCAACGAAACAACAACGTTTTAAGCGTATAAGGATCTTTAAAATCCTTGGAATTTCTCCTTACAAAGCCAAGCATACTATACATTATACATTCTTTAACATTTTTAATCAGGTAAATATAAAAAATTGCTGTTACTTTATGTGTATTACGAATGACGTATTGGTTTTTGCAAATATTTAAACATTTTTGTGGCTTTGTTAAATTACTAGTTCATTTGGACGTTACGCCACGGAAGTGCAACAAAAACGCAACGAAGCCTCTCCTGGAGTATGATTCAGTAAAAGCCATACAGAATATCAAACTTATGAAATGGACGGAGCACAGTGGCTCGGAATCGTTCGTTGGTCAAAACTCTGTAACTTTTGAAAAAATTATTATTGTTTTTTGAAAACAATCGGAAAATTTTCTCAAGGTGATTCAAAATGAATAAAAATATTTTAAGTAAAAAATTAAAGATATTTAAATTTATAGCAAAAATATATTTCTAAAAACCAGTTAAATATTTTTTTTTTCAAATTCAAAAACCGAAACCAGGTTTTCTAAAATTTTAACTATTCGGAAAACCCGAAAACCGGTTTTCGAAAAATGACGAATAATCGATCACCCTAGTACATACAAAGCCTCAAAGTTTGAATGCAAATGTTGTATACCACCGCTAGAGGGCGCAATAAGTGTACACAACTTCAGGAAGTGCTTATTAAGACACCATTTCATTGTTGTACACAATGTTGTCAATAAATTCCCACTGGACCGATGAGTAGTATAAAATGGGTTAAAATCGTCCTGAAAGTTTCCTAAAATAGCTAAAACTAAAAATGGCATACATACATATGGGTCACAACAATTTGTCGTCAAAGGGTGAAAAATATTGTAAACATTATTAAAACTTAAAAAACCGGATATAAGAAAATTAATATGGCAATGTTAGCGCCATTTATCAGAAAATGAAAACACTTTATGAAGAGTAAAAAAACAAACTTCATTCATAAATAGAAAAGGTAATGAAAAATGAAGTACAAAACATACCTTTAGCCACGTGATGTCTGTAATAACTTAATAATTCAATTCTTTATATCAACGTGCATTCAGATTTATTATAAAACCCTTTAAAGTCATCTCTAAAAAGTTCCATTCTTGTATATATAATACTATATTACGAGTACACTTGTTGCCTTATAAAATACTTTAATGGATTTTTTATTTTACTGCTGTTACTTCCACCACATGCGGTTAAAATTTTTTTCTTTGAAACTTAAATGATCTTAAGAAAACCTCATCTGTTTAGCTGTTGCTTAAGATTTAATCTATTCTAACTTACGTTTTTCTTTCATTAAGTTTGTATATGTTTGCAGTTCACAATCTAGGCTATTTCTAACTTTTAAAAGCAAAAACTAAATAGCACAACAGTGCACTTACAAAAACCAGGCCTTAAAAAGATTTAATTTTATTAAGTTTGATATAAATTTTATTAAAAATAAAAATTATGTTTTTTCGACCTTTAATTCTGCAATGAAAATGAAAATTATTCAAGTTCGAGGCCATACTCTATATTTCTTTATTAGGATATTGTCCTAACAAATAATCTATAGAGTTTTTGTTTTCAAATTTATTAATTGACTACTTTCAGGAATGTGTTGATAGATCTACTTCGGGAATTTTCTAGGTTCCCATCATCAGAACACGTTTTGAAAGAAGTGACAATCCCATGCAAAACATCAAACATTCATATAACCTAGTTTTTCCACTAAATGAAAACTTATATATATGAGCTCGAAGTTAAAGATTAGAACCATTGATTAAAATAAATTGAAAACTTGTTCGTTATGGGCAAGCCCTACCTTTGGTAGATATGCAATACACGATTTTTGTTTTTATTCTCCTTTTTATTTACACACTTGTTTTGTTAAAAAAAAGATGTAAATATAGATTATTTGTACAATATCCTACTAAAGAAATATAGAGTATGACCTCGCACTTGAATAATTTTCATTTTCATTTAATTTTATTCTTAAATTCTTAAACAAATTTATGAAAGTTTACTCAAAAGTTTGACAGTAGAGTCTACTGAAAAGTACAGTTAAAACAACTGTAAAATGAATTAAAACGGCGACAAAGGTAATTACCGTTAAAGCAACTAACAATTTAGATATTTTGAACTGTTGAAAAACAACTAACAAATGCAGTAAAAATAACTAAAAATGTAGTAAAAATAACTGAACATTTTTTACTGCAAACATTCTGAAACAAATTACATTTTTAAAGGTCTGAATACTGGATGCATTAAGAAAAAATGGTGTAACTGCTTATATCAACTGAACTGTTGTATTGTGGTGTTATATACATTAGTTACTCTAGTCTTTTGGAAAAGATTGCATGCAATATTCTTATGGTTTTATTTCTTTAACCATATAAAGTTTTGCGCCAAGTATATGCAATAATAATTTCTTTTTTACTTTGTCTTGCTGAAGTTGTTTTTCTTTCTACTTTTCAACATCATAATTTTCTGTGATTAACGTTAAATAGTGTTATATGCAGTTGGTTTTTATCTGCAAAAGTATATGGTCCTAAACAATTGATTATGTTTTTTTTTTTCTGTTTCCATTGTTACTTTATTCATGGTACGTTGCTTAAGAAGTAGTAATGGTTTTTGTTTTAATACTATATTAAATTTTATTTTTATGTAGTACCTGTTGAAATACAACCACAACTTAGCAAATGCATATTGATTTATGTTAATTATTTATTTTTTATATTTATTCTTATTGCTACGTTTAGCTCAATACGTATTATATATTTATTTTTATAAAAAAAAAACAAAAGACTTAAAAGCAGGAAACTTGTTTTGGCAATAAAGTGATCTCTTTTAAATTTTTAGTTGATATTTACAAAATGTGAATTTTCTGTTAGGATCAACTTAAAATCTAAGTTTTTTAAACCAAATGTGAATTTTCCAAAGAATTTTTTATTTCAAATAACACTCCATATATATTAAAACATTTTGAGAGTACTTCTAGATTCCCATATTTTTTTTTATTGATTTTTTAGTTACCTAAAGAAATTTGTATACTTTCTTTGACTTTGATCTACAATGTCCACTCGCCAAAAAGTCTGCATAACTAACCAAACTTCACTTTTCAAAGGATTGCTGTAGGGTCCTGCCTTAGCATTTTTGTTTTATTTTTTTTACATATTTTTACTTTACTTGAGTTGCGATCATAAATTTTTATAATTTCTATTTTTTACAATTTTTACATTGGTTTACACTTTTACACAACGCCATCTATTAGTCAAACCAAGTCACCACTTTGATTTAACAAAGTATTTTTTTAACTTCTTTTCAACCAATTTTTGTCTGTATTCGCTACTTACCAATACATAACATTTGGAATAAAAGCGTTAGGTCGTAAATTTTGCGAAGTCATCTACCAAAAACCGAGCTTTCTTTGGGAGCCATTAAAGATTCTCTGCCATTTTATCGTTGGCAGCGCATAAATTTGCACTTAAAACTCTTAAAGAAATAAATTTTCTATCAAAAGTTTTTTTAAGTTTTTTTTTATTAAAAAAAAAAGTAAATACTAAACGTTTTTTTTTCAAAATTAGTATTTTTTTTAAAAAAAAAAAAACTTTTCTTCTTTGTGAGCCCGTTTGACTTTGTAAGTAAATATTTCTTATTAAAATTGTTATTAATTTTTATTTTTGATTTTTGGGTTTTTTTTTAATTTTTTTTGCCAGCCTGGGGTCTGGGTATTTTAATCCCAATTGGATTTTTGGCAAAAACCAAAATTGGAACGTAGTGTCCAAGGATTAAGTTAGAGTTTTGGTTGAAAAATCTTTTCAACTCAAAATCTCTAACTGGGAGTAATTTATTATTTTCCCTAAAAATAATTCTTCAAAAAATTGATAATTTACATGGTAATTATTGTACTTTATTTTTTTTATATAAAAAAAAAAATCTCTCCCCAATTAAAGACAAACGAGTCTCATTTAATTTTTTTTATTGTCATACAGGTATAGCACTTAAAGCGCCTTTGACAAAGAAAAGAAACAGAAAAAAAACCTTTTTAATGAGAAGTGGGAAAGAAGGCTTTGACTCTTTTTTTGTCTATGGTGGTGTATTTGACGATCAGCTCTATAAATTCAGTTTGTCTTAAATTTAATCGGTGACAGTTCGGCTATAGATGGATTCGGCGTTTTTGTGTAAAAAAGTGTGTAGAAGTGTAAAAGGCATAGGGACAAAAAAAAAAAAAAAAAAAAAAAAAAAACAGGAAAAAACTGTGAAAAAAACTTTAAAGTAATTTAATATTTAAAAATTTTAAATAATTGAAAAATGCACTGTTGAAAGATTACATAATTTGTGTTAAAAAAAAAAACCCTTTAAAATTGCCATTAAAATTACATTGTACCAAAAGAACAAAACAATTTACACAGATCGACAAAAACTGTTAAAATCTTAAAATTCAAAGGAACATAAAAATATTAAAAACTGTTGA
>JAEKOY010000535.1:0-25000 GCA_021234595.1 Delia radicum
TTTTGTTTTTTTTTTTATCGCCGTGTTTAAAAAAATTCAAAATTACAAAAAATTAGGTGAAATGAGGCGTTGTGATTTAAAAATTACTATATCAATACAAAAAAAATTTGTAACCCCAATTTTAAATATTTCCCAGAATAGCCCTTACATAGTTTTAATTGTAATTTGCAGTAGAATTTAAAAATTTTGTCGGTATATATTATAGGATCTACATATTTAAAGGATTCATTGATTTTTTCTTTTATTAACAGGAATACGTTGAACAGTTGCAAGATAAACAAAAAGCTGAAAATAAAGATTTATCTCTATTCGAATTAAATTTGGAAACTTGGCGTCAATTATGGCGTGTTTTAGAACTATCCGATATTTTATTAATCATTGTCGACGTTCGTTATTCTGTAAGTTTTTTAATTGCAACTTAAACGTTTTTTAAAAACATATAAATATCTTGAACATATTTTTCAGACTCTCATGTTTCCACCAGCTTTGTATGATCATATAGTTAATAAACTGGGTAAACATGCCATTTTGATATTGAATAAGGTCGATTTGGTTGCCCCGGAACTGGTAGTTGCTTGGCGCAGCTATTTCCAGTCCACTTATCCAGGATTGTCAGTAGTTATATTTGCTTCTAATCCTGCTCAAGCTAAAAAAGGTTTTTTATATTCTAATTTTTCTTAAAAATAATGATTAAACTTAAAAGAGCTTTTATTATGAAACACTGTTAATTTGCAACTTTCATATTCTGGTATTTCTTTTTATTTAAAAACAAAAATATTCAAATATTATATTATATTATCTTTTCTTTTCTTTATTTCTTAACTTTAGGAACACAACAACGTCGTCGTTTGGATTATAAACGCAGTATTGAAGGAGTTTTAAGCATTTTTAAAGAATGTCAAAAAATCGTACAATCTGATGTCGATTTAACCAGTTGGGAACAAAAAATTCACGAAGATATGGATACTGATAATACTTGTCTTGACAATGAAACCGAAACAATTGAAAAAAACAACAGATGATCGAGAAAGTACTATGCCCCATGAAGGTGATGGTCAAAAACGTGAAAAATATTACAAGGGCATTTTGACTTTAGGCTGTATTGGATTTCCTAATGTGGGTAAATCCTCCTTAATAAATGCTTTAAAAGGACGCAAGGTAGTCAGTGTAAGTCGTACACCTGGTCATACTAAACATTTCCAAACCATATTTCTAACGAATGTCGTAAGATTATGTGATTGTCCAGGTTTGGTGTTTCCATCTTCAACTTCGAAATATTTGCAAGTTTTATTGGGTAGTTTTCCCATATCACAATTGCAAGTACCGTATCGTTCTATACAATTGATAGCAGAACATTTGGATTTACCAAAAATTTTAAAAATACATTTACCCGAAGATTATGATGATTGGTCACCGGTGGCAATAGCCGATGCATGGGCATTTAAACGTGGTTTTATAGTAGCTAAATCGGGAAGAGCAGATCGTTATAGAGCAGCCAATCATTTGTTACGTTCTTGTGTAGCCGGTCAATTGGAATTGATCCTACAATTCTATCCACCGCAATTTAATGAACAACGTGAAATGTGGCAAAAGCATGCTGCCATAGAAGAAGTAAAGAAATATCAAAATTTACCCAGCGATGAAGAGGAGGTAGAAGTTGATCAGGATAATGAAGATACCTCATCGGTTAATTCAGAAAGTAAGTGTTGTTGTTTGTAGTTATAAATACACATATGAATACATTTTGTTATCATTTTAAGGCGCTTATGATACAGATGGCTCTAGCAATTCGAATGATGAAACTAATGCCGATGATGATGATGCTCCTGAAGATCACGATTTAACTCCCCCCTCAACGTCACGTAATACATTTGCATTACTCGAAGATGATTAAGAATTTATATATTTAACAAACAAAAATCACGTCTCACAAAAAATGTTTTCAAATTAATTCCAGTATTTTATTTAAAATATAGTTTTGTTAATTCCTTTAAGTATAACATGCTAATTGGGTTTATATCTCTGTCAAGGGATAGATCCATCGTCTTCATCATCCGTCGATAAAAATTGATCAACATGATCACCCATGTCATCCAGAGAGAGCAAAATTTGTATAGCCCTAAAAAAATTAAAAGAAAAAAACAACTGTATTTTATATGCATTTCTAATGGAATATTAATTTATCAAAAAATAAGCAATAAAATTGCTAATATTTAAACAATGAAATTTGTTTTATTTCTACAAGGCTTGTAAATACGCAAAAAGAATTTTTAATAGGGCACATAAGTTCATATAAATATATGTTTGTTCTTGTTAGCTGAAGAACAAATTAAACCATCGTTATGAATCATCAAATTTTGAACCAAATAGCATCGATTTGATAATGCATATTTTTACATAGTTTGCTATAAATGCATATTTTGCATATTTGCAGGAAATGCATCCAAGGATTCCCTGGAAACAGTCTTTTCCTGTTCCCGCAATCCCGGAAATTTGGTCCGGGAATGCCGGTATTTTCAAGAATACAATTTAAAATAAAAAAGTTAAATATTCCATATTTTCAATGCAGAAAGGAAAAAAAATCGATTTATTAGATTTTGACCTGAAATTAGAGTCATCCAATGTCACTCGAGATCGCCCATAAAAAATGTTTTCATTATAAAAATTTGTTCAAAAAAATTTTGTGCCGTTTTGGTTTAAAATCTTCGGTCCGACTATATTGATTTTGAAATTTTTCTAGTTTTAACATTTTTTTTTTTTCAATATTTTAAGCTGACAATTTTTTATACTGAAATTTTTTATTTCATACTATTTTTTAATCAAGTTCCAAGATTTAAAGCATCAATTTCTCTCGGAATTAAAACTTAAAATTCTGAAAAAAAATCTGTGGTAAGACATTTTTCATATACAAATGATTTTATATAAAATATAAAAAATATATAATTTATTTTTCGAGCGGCATTCCGGGATTTCGATTTTAATAACTGCAATGTTTTTAGAATAGCTTTTAATAGTTTACTGTGTTTTTTTAGTGTCCGACCGAACAGTTCGGACAAAAAACTATATTTGGTCAGTTTTTTGGTATTTAGAGGCAATGAGGATAAAATTTTGTGTTTTCAACATGTTTGTTGAGCCGATTTAATTCGATTTTGTGTATACAATTTAAAGAAAACTCCGAAGTTTTGTTTAAAGTTCGGCCGACGAACTATATTCGATTTGGTCGAACTTTCGGAGGCTGAACAGTGAATTCAATGCTTAACTACGGACATTTTTCAATTCTCCTAATTTCTCCATAATGCTTTAAAATACCGAATACCGACCAAATGCATTTTCTGGCCGAACTGTTGTTTTTGCTCACACTCGAAAAAGTTTTACTACATGATAGAAGAAGAAAGGTACTGTATTTTTGTAACAGTTGTTTGAAGCAGTTCTTTTAGTGTTTTAATAATCAACTACCAAAACAGTAGTTTTGCAGTAAATTTTTTATAGTTATTTAAAAAATATAAAAATTCTTTGGGTTTTTAAAAATTCTTGTTTAGTTTATATTTGTTGTTGATATATTCACAGTTTGCAAATAATAATTAAATTGTATATAAAATGCATTAAAACGTAATAGCTGAAGTACCATTTGGAATTTATACTTTACATTTGAAGCATTAAGGAAATCACATTTTCTGTTGTAATCGATAGAAAAAATATATTTTTTTTTTTCATTAAAATATATTTTTAAAATACAAAAAAAAAATAATTTAATAAACAGTATTATTACATATGGTTAAGTCATAAACTTTGGTTAATTTGAGATAAGTTTGCAGGTCTAAATATTATTTGGAAAATTTGACTAACATTTGGGTATTTGGAGAGCACTTGTACATAGGGGAGCACTTGTGAGTACATGTAAGTATTTTTTACACCTAACTAAATTATACTTTTCTAAAGGTACGAGGTACGCTGAATCCAAATCTTGCCTTAGATTCACTCTCCGACATCAGGCGTTCGAGCTATATTAACGAGAAAAGTGTATTTTTTGATCAAAATGCTCCGATTTTTGACCTTCCTCATTTTGATTAAAAACTACACTTTTCTCGTTAATATAGCTCGAACGCCTGATGTCGTAGAGTGAATCTAAGGCCAGATTTGGATTCAGCTTACCTTGTACCTTTAGAAAAGTAAAATTTAGTTCTAGTGTCAAACATTTTTCGGCCTGAATCTTTAGGTGTAAAAAGTACTTACATGTACTCAAAAGTGCTCCCCACTGTATATATCCTGATCCAGTAAAATATTTTTTAAATGTTTATTGAGTACATAAATGGATTGCTGCTTATACGTCATTCAGACTACGTTGCAAAACACGTGTTTTGCTAAAACGAGTGGAAAAGAATAAAGAAGCGTTGAAAATAGAATAAAGAGCTTGAATATGTGTTTTGGCAAAACTCGAGTTTTGCTATCTTGTGTGAATGTGGCTTTAGTTGTAGTGTGTTTTTTTTTTTACTTACTTTATCAATTGATCATCCTTGCTGTTGGTTTCTATGGGCGACGGATACAAAGCCTTCTTTTGCAATAGAATGCCAAGTTTTTCTCTTAACTTTAAGATGACTAATGAGGTATTCTCATCACATTTAAAGCTAAAATAAAAATTTAAATAATTTAGTTATTTATATAAACAAATAAGTTATCACAAGTAACTTACAAATACTTATTGGCTACACTGATATATGGTTGCCTTTCATCGGTTATACCATTTTTAACACCATCGCCAAATATCAACAAAGCCATGGGATATACCATAGTGGAATCTAATAAATACACATCGGAGGATCGTTGTTTTATAAAGTAAACAAAATAGCTACAATTCAAATTATAAACAAAAAAGAAATTGAAAAAAAAAAAAAATATTTTTTAAAAATAATTAAGTTTTAAAAAGAAATTTAAAATTACTTGGAATCAAACGACACTTGACCACTATTGACTGAGGAAGGATGAAAATTAACACGACTATCTTCAGGAGTTGACATTTTATGAACAGCGCGACATCTATTACCTACTTGTTTAACTTTTCTAAAAATTAAATAGAGTATTAAATAGTTATATAAATTTGTATTTTCTTTTCTGGTTATTACCTCAAAAATGCAATATTTGGATAAAGTCCGGAAGATATTATGGCTCTCAATAGTGGCACATTATTTGAGCTAATATTTGACACTTGAGCACAACAATCCGAAGATTCCAAAAAGCTTGAATTTCTTAGTAAATCGGAAAATTGTTGTTTCATATTTTCTATTTGTTTCAAAGTAGTGCTGCTTAAATAATTTTTATAACAATAATTCAAATCCCAGCCATCTCCACGTGCCTCACGGTAACCTTTAACAACATTATGTACTAATATATGGTCACTTTTTGTATTATTGGACAATTCTCGCTTAATAAGATCCACTTTGCGTTCTGCACCCATAGGAGTATAAAATGGACTTTTAAATGATAAACCCGCAGCTGCCGAAGTTATGGGATCCAAACAACGAAATAAAGCCGACATTAAAATCATTTTACCCATTTGAGGATCAATGGGTAGATGGGCTAAGTGCATGCCTAGCGGTGTTAAATTGTCGGTATCATCTAAAGCTTCAATGCTATATAAAAGAAAAAAAGAGAGAAACATTTATAAAGAATTAAAAGAAATTCATATCTCTGAAACTTTACCGTTTCAATAATTTTATTCCATAATTTATAGCCTTAATATCTGGCACACTAATAAGAGTTTTCAAAAACTCAAATGGATCCGAAATGTGTAAAAGTTTTAAATTAAGTATTATATTTTCCAATTTGCAACGTAACATTTCTGGTATAGGTACTTCAAGCATTAAACGTTCACGTATCCTGGAAATCAAAACTTTTTAAAAATTATTTTTTTAACGAAATTTCCAAAAACTTCGTTACCTTGTAAATAAATTATAGCATATACCCGGTTGTACTCGTCCAGCTCTTCCCTTACGTTGTTGTGTATTAGCTTTACTAACCCATGTCTCTTCCAGTGTTTGTAAATTTTGTTCCAAATCATAATCAGTAATTTTAGTTTTTCCAGTATTTATAACATAAACCACATCCTCAATAGTTACCGAAGTCTCGGCCAAAATAGTGGATAAAATAACCTTACGCATACCTTTGGGAGGCGGTAGAAATATACTCTTTTGATTAACTGTCGGCATCATAGAGTGCAATGGATAAACTTGAATTTTTTTAGCCAAATTTTGAAAACATGATCTTGAAGGTTTTTCTAGTTGGGCACTTAATTTAGAAATTCTTTCATATCCTGGTAGAAATACTAAAATAGCTCCGGGGGGCTTATGTTCGCATATGTAAAATATCAAATGTTCCAAAAACAGTAAATTTTCACAACCCTCGCTGTCTTTATATTTACGTATAGTATCCACTACCTCACGACTATATATGTCCTTAATCGTTGGTATATAAGTATTAATCATACGATTATATTGAAAATTTCTTTCAGCCTCTTTGCCTTCTCTTTTACGTGGTCGGCTATTATATGTTTTGACTAAAGCTTCATTTTGAAAATTTGTAAATCCAGTTTCTTGTAATATATCTTCCAAATAGAGTACTTCTACGGGAAACAGAGTACCTTCGATATGTAGAGTAAAACAATTATTGAAATATTCACAAAATGTTTCTTCTGAGACGGTGGCGCTCATTAAAATAACTTTTAAATCTGGACGAAGAGGTAATATCTAAAGTAGAATATATATATATTAGTTGTTATTGTTAAAAATATTGAATGGAACTTCTTACATTTTTTAATAGTCCCATTAATAGATCAGTATCTATACTACGTTCATGTATTTCATCCAATATTATGGTATTTAAACCAATCATTAAAGGATCGGTTTGCATTTTTTGTAATAATATACCCGTTGTACAATATAAAATTGAACCATGATCACGGGGCATGCGACTAAATGAAAAGAAAACAGGTAAAAGTGTTAAATTCGACAATTGTCCTTGCATTGTTAAATGTGAAAAAAATTAGATTAAAAAATTGAGAAAACCTAATTCTTAAGGTGAATTATATTTTAATTTAAAGAAAAAAAAAACGATTGTAAAAAAAATTTAAGTTTTAAGATAAATTTTCTAAAAAAAATTAACAGAAATAAAACTAACAAGATATTTCGGCCATGCTGAGTTTAATTGGCGCACCCAGTTTTTTGGGCCAGATTGTTCTCAAAATTGCATAAATCTTTTGCATGTTTTAACGCAGTTTTTTTTTTACAAAAAAACTTTAAAAATAAAACATTTCATCCAAGTTTGATATAAATTTTATTAAATATAAAAACTATGTTTTTTCGACCATTAATTGTGCAATGAAAATGAAAATTATTAAAGTTCGAGGCCATACTCTATATTTCTTTATTAGGATATTGTCCTAACAAATAATCTATAGAGTTTTTGTTTTCAAATTTATTAATTGACCACTTTCAGGAATGTGTTGATAGATATATTTTGGGAATTTTTTAGGTTCCCATCATCAGAACACGTTTTGAAAGAAGTGACAATCCCATGCAAAATATCAAACATTCATATAACCTAGTTTTCCTACAGTTTTCACCTGTACCTCTAAAGGGGGTCAACTCAAAATTTACAAATTTTCAGTAGAGGCAAAAAACTGTTTTTTTTTATTATTTACTAAAAAAAAATAAAAACAATTATGCCATTGTAAAGAAATACGTATAAGGAGTACAGAACGGTAGTTGTTTTTGCGATTTTTTCAGTGATTATCAAAAAATAACAAGTTTTTTGAGTTGTTCCTCTTTATCTGAAACTGACAATTAAAAAAAATTAAACAATTTCATCAATAGAGAAGCAAAACGAAATAAAACAGTACAATAAAGTTACCCATAACAGCGAAAGAGGGACAAAACAAAATAGAACATCATTAAAATAATCCGTTATGATATAAACACAGGCAGAACTTAAAATATTTCTCTTTAGTTGAAAAAACACTGATATGAATTGGGTTTACATTTGGAGACAACTCAAAATATGTCTCTTTAGTTGATTTTAAACAAGCTACTCTTATAACACAAATAGGGATACAACTGAATTTTTTTTTTAGAAAGAGTAGAAAAAAATGTGTAAGATTTTTACAGTAGGTAAATATTATTACTGTGCATCGTTTTGTTGCAAAAAGTGAAAATTTAAAAATTTTGAGTTGACTCTGTTTAGAGGTACAAGTGCGATATGTTATGCTCGAAGTTAAAGATTATCACCATTGATCAAAAAATAAATTGAAAACTTGTTCGTTATGTGCAAGCTCTACCTTTTGTATATATACAATACACGTTTTTTGTTCTTATTCTCATTTTTATTTCACACTTGTTTTGTTAAATAAAAAAGATTTAAAGGGGGAGTAAACAAGACCGTACTTTGTCTTTTTTACAAGTTTGATATAATTTTTATTAAAAATAAAAATTATGTTTTTTCGACATTTAATTGTGCAAGTATTTTATGGTACAAACATATAAGACCTTCAGAAACATTCGAGTAGCAAATTTCTACTATGATTAACTATTTTTGCACAACTTATCATCCCAATTTGGAATGGACCAAAGAATTTTTGTTCAGAATAAAAAAAGACAAATCTGAGCAAATATTTCGTATAGAGGTGAAAAAATTAGAGGTAAAAAACTCTTTGTATGTGAAAAACATTTTTGAGGTGAAAAAAATGTTGAAGTGAATTTAAAATATTATTCACCTCTAAGAGTGTGGTGAAAAATATGACAAAGTATTTCGTACACCAAATGCTACTATGAAATTGTACTAAATAACAAGAGTAGTCTGTTAGGTGGACGAAAGTAATACAAAATTGGTAAGAAACATACCTGCCCAATCGCATATTTAGGAGGTAAAAACAAAATGGATTACAAAGTTATTCGAAACTTTTTTATTTTACAACTCTTAACTATTATTTGTATACCACTGGAAAGGTCAAAACCTTTCATTTGATACCAAAATTTGTGTATCAAGTAAGTAGCTTGAAAACACCAAATTACTAAAAATTAGGTTATTTTTGACCCCAAATTTTAATCCTGAAACCTGAAATTGGGAGTTAAAAAGTTACATATTCAAATTTTATGGCATTCGGAGTAAACCTATCAGCGTACCTTTCTTGTAATATACAACAATTTGTATCCTTTATACACATTAAACTAAGTGGAACATACTTGAGATTTGGCACTTGAATGGACTAATTAATTGAAGATTTAATCGGCAGTATTTGGTTAAAAACAATGCACTGTCAGAAATAAGCAATACAAAGGCATTTATAAAAAGACGAAACCCCCGGTTTATCAAACCGGGTTTGAATTCAAAAAACCGAAATTCGGTGTTTAAAAAATAGTTTTTCAGTATTTAAAAACCGGATTTTTAAATAGGTCGAATATTTGACTGTGGTCAACTGGCAAATCTCTCGAATCCGATCAAACGAGTCGGCAGTTCATAGAAGTATTATGAATAAAATCCATGATCTTCCAGCCAATGACACTCCACCAGCATTGCCACTCTGATCATACCCGAGAACTGAAAAATGGGTAGAGTGGTCCCGATACTGATACCAGGGAAAAATGCGAACCAGGGAGAATCGTACAGACCCATCTCGCTACTGTCACCAGTCGCAATGACACTTGAGGCACTTCTCCTTCCCAGCTTGAGAGACCACCTACCAATAGCATGGATTCCGAAAGCACCACAACAGCTTTAACTGCCATAAGCACATACATAGCTCATGGTCTAAGCCAGAAGAAGCCATATGATCGCACGGCCCTAGTTGCGCTTGATTTAATTTAATTTATTTAAAAAATTCATTTTGTAATTTGTAAGCCCAATTGGCCAAATAATAAATACAATATATCACACACTAATATAATCCACACAAAGGCATTTGACACGGTCAGTCACGCAACCCTCTTCAGAGATATCAACAACTCGAATCTCACCAACAGCACGAATAAGTGTATGTTCAGCTATATGTGCGGCCATCAGTCGTATGTGGAGTTTAGAGATAAGAAGTTAAAACCCCGTAGAGTTAAACAAGGACTCCCGCAGGGTGTATTCCTCTCCCTAATCAGGTTTAACTTCTACCGTTCTGAACTCGCTGCACCACCCAACGGTGTGGAATTAATATCTTATGCAGACGACTGTACGGTTATGGCATGGGGCCAAAAAGTAGATAACCTATGCAATTTAATAAACACCTATCTCGACACGCTTACCAACTTCTACACTGCCAAGAACTTGAAACTGTCCACCGCCAAATCATCGGCAACGCTGTTTGCCTAATGGAAGTGTGAGGAAGGAAGTGAGCGAAGAGGAAGGAAGTGAGCCAAGAATTAGATGTTGACGTCGAAGGCGTAAGAATTCCGACTGTGAAACATCCTAAGATACTCGAAGTAACATTCGACAGTCTCTTTTCGTCCCCAGCGCAAGCCACTGCAACGTGCAATAAACTGCGAAGTAGAAAAAAATTATGCAGCTCCAGTGTGGTCTCCGAGTGTGAGCGACTGGCAATGGAGAAATCTTCAGAGTTGCCAGAATTCATCCCGATGAACTCAGAACAACACCTACAAGAGGAAGAGAAAGTATTGACGGTAAGGGAACATAACTATATCTTAGCGAAGCACTTTCTTCTGTGATGTCATCGGAAGGAGCATCCGAATTACCATTACCATTATTATTTAAAATACCCCTCTGTGCAACGCTTAGCTCTAAAATAAATACTATTAAATATTAATATTGCAAAAAAAAATAATCTGTTAAAAAATAAGTTTATGTATTTTTTTTCTTTTATTACAAAATTACCTTTCCAGTCGTATTTGATAGCCCACAGATGAACCCAAAGATTCATCTCTCTCATAGGCTACACGCTCGGCAACTGTTATGGCTGAAATACGTCTGGGTTGAGTACAAACAATACGACATTGTGCACCACGTTCAGCCAAGATGAATTCATCCAATAGCATTTGCGGCACTTGTGTTGTTTTACCACATCCTGTACTGCCAACAATAAGTACAACTTGATTTTCTTGTATAGCTTTTAAAATACTATCCTTTTGTTGCATGGCCGGCAAACGTTGACGCATTTCCAAAAGTTTACGATATTCATGAGAACCTTCTTTATTAATTAAAGCAGTTTTCATACGTATATTGGCAGCATCTACGTCTATGTAATCAAGATTATTTCTAGCCGTATTCTTTGAGCACACAAGAAATTCTTCAAAGTTAACATTTAATAAATTATGAAAACGTTTTGCAAATTCATCACAAACGCGACGTTCATCATCGTTGTCTTGTTCAAATTCATGCAGACATTTTTCTACTTGTCTCAAGATTTCTGGTGGTACATCAACGGAGGGATTAAGTTTGATGCGTCCATTACGTTCCTCATCCTTATTACGAATTCGTTGCTTGTTCCTGTAATATAAACCAATATCTTTGCCTTTTAAACCTGGTGGCCGTCCTCCTCCTCCTCCACGTCCACCACCTCTTCCACCACCACGTCCTCGACTGTAACCACGATTTTGATTCATTTTTTTCAACAATTTTTTGTCAGCGCGAATAAATTTTGCAAAAAAGAATAAAGTGTACAAATTTTTACAAAATAAGGTTTGTTATGAATTAAAATTTAAAAGAGAAAGGAAAACATATGTAGAAAATTGTGGTGAATGTGGTGAAAAAGTCAAAGATGTTAATGAGTGGTGGATTTACGTATGTAACAGAGTTGCTATAAATTACTTAAAAACGGTTAAATCAAAAACGTTCAAGTAATTTTTAAATTAGCTGTGTTTTGGTCACTATGCCACAGTATATACAGTAGCGAATCTTTAAATGGTGAATTTGACCCACTTTTGTCTCACCACATACAAAATACACAAAACAAACATTCAAAATAAAATATATAAGAATTTTTTTGCAAAAGTCGGCTTTTAATAAAAGCGAATTTAAATCAAAAACCGGGTTTTAACTATTATAGTCATAAATAAAGTAAATTTTAGATTTTTTTTATACACCTTGTAATAAAATACAAGAAAGTAGAAACATTTAACAGATGTTTTTATATTAACGCAAAATAAAAAAATAACCAAAAAGGAAAAAAAGGAGCAAAATTGATGATTAATTGGTTTTTTGTTAAAGTTCTGCCTATTCTGGAGGCTTTAGCTTTTCTAAAACTTCGGGTTCTGATTAGTATCAATCTATATAATATGTTTGATTTGCTTTATTTTTGTAAATATACGGAGGTTGAAAGCTCGTTATAAATTAAAAATAACATAAAAATAATCTCGATGTACATAAAAATTAATAAAACTGTAAAAAATACTACTTGAGCCAGAGTAAAAACTAAAGTTTTTTTATATAAGTAGAACATTTTTAAAACAAAATCAATAAACAGGTTTTATAAATTATTTTAAAATAAAAATCAAAATATAACTGGAATTTTATGAGTTAATCAAATAAATTAAAAAATATTAAATATTTGCAATAATGCAATATTTACAATTAAGATCTGTTTCACATTTTTTTTGTTTTACTTTTAAAAAAAAAATAACAGTTATTTTTGGTCTCTACTTTTTGACATTTTATTTTCTTCTTTAGGGTGTATCGCAATTAAAGATAAGTGATACTGGATGCATCAAAAATACACATTACACTAAAAATTAACAGAGCGACCAATATTTGGATCATAAAGACTATTTTTGAGTCAGTTTATAAATCTAAAAATTTTTTATTGCCAAGAAATTATTAGAAAATTGCAAAACACAAAAGTAAAAAAACCCTTTAAAATACAGTAGAAACTCGATTCTTACACGTAATGAAAACCGGGCTCGGTGCAAGTTTCGAGGTTGTCGCAAGTAACGAGTATTAATTTCCCATACAAAATAAATGGCACATACATCTGTTTAGAATCTAAGTTTAATATTTCAATTCAAAACACTTAAGTTCAACGCATTCGTATAACAGTAGATACATATTTTATGTGGAATTAAAGAAATTTAAAATTTTTGTTTGTTATGTACAAAGTCGCTTGTTCAGTACTACACTGCTTCTTAGTCTCTGGAGCACCATAATATCGTCTAATGAAGCATTGTTTTTCTCCGCCCATTCTAAGCAAATATTGAACGCTGATATATATACATAATACAAAAATGTTGCAAGTATCGAGTTCAAAATTTTCGGATGTCGCAAGTACTGAGTGCGCAATGAAAAATATTCCTATGTTGCAAGAATCGAGGTGTGCAAGTATCAAGTATGTGCAAGAATCGAGTTACTACTGTAAGTTCTATTTTTTATTTAAACTAAAAATTAGTTTCAATTCCTTTTATTAATTTTAATTGTTTACAGGTTGTTAATGGGTCCAAGAGGCAATTCTCTCTATACTTATATTAAAAATTTACAATGTATTAGTTGAAACATGCCAACAGAAACTGAAACAAACATAAAGTTTGAAAAAGAAGAGATTGAGTGTGTGTTTTCCTTTTGTAAAAACCGCAGTTAAAAAGCAGAAATTCATTTTATTTTATTAACAATCGAATAGAACTATGTATTATTTTAAACTAATAAATTAGTTATTAACTACAAATTTCACAATCTGTTTCAAATTAACTGAGGCCTTAGTTAAATTAAATTTTTAAAATATAATTGTTTAACTTTAATTAATTTAAACAACTGAGCCTCAGTAACAACAACTGCTAAATACATTTTCTTTTAATTGTCTAACTAAGGGGTACTATTATAAAAACTAAAAACAAAATGTCATCGCAATCTTCGGAAACCCATGAACGAACTCCCCTTGTTAGAATTGTAAATATTTTCCTATTTAAAATTTTGCAAGACTAAACAACGAAATAGATCTATCAACACATTCCTGAAAGGGTCAAATAATAAATTTGAAAACAAAAACCTCTATAGAATATTTGTTAGGACAATATCCTAATAAAGAAATATAGAGTATGGCCTCGAACTTGAATAATTTTCATTTTCAGTGCTCAATTAAAGGTCGAAAAAAACATAATTTTTATGTTTAATAAAAATTATATCTAACATGATAGCATTTTCATTTTTAATGTCAAACAAGACCAATACGATTAAATTTAACAAAAAGCAATTAATCGACATATTTGAAAAACACGTTCTTTGTCATCATTTTCAAAAACGAAATCGTTTTCACATTACGTTTTTGTTCATTTTTTGCAGTTTATACAACTCTGTGTTATTAAACCACTATTGTGAATGATCGTGGTGAATTTGATCTATGGCATTGTGAATGACAACTATACTGAATGACATTTCAAAAAACGTAACAGATGAAAGAAAAACACAGAAGAAAAACTTGGCAACAAACGATTACACGACGGCAAAATTCGCATCGCGCATAACAAATTCATAACTTTTTTCGAAGCTATTAAAACATTTAATATAAAAAATACAATAACTTAATAATAAATATAAGAAAACAAAAGTTTAATTTAAAAAGAGATTAATAAATTTATTTTGTTGCAAAAAAGGAAAAATCAACAAGTGGTGGAAAAAAAGAAATAGAGTGAAGTGAAAAAGGCAAAAGGAGAAACAAATTGTCAAAGTCCATAAAACGCAAAAGAAAAAAAATTGTGTATTAAAAGTTAAGAGTTAAATAAAAAATATAAAACGAGGTGCTTTATTCGCTTTAATAGAAGATTTACGATTAATCTGTTGGTTAAAAAAGGCATTTGATTACCTATTGCTTGCTTGTGCTTAAATACTCATTGTAGAAAATCAAGCCAGTCATCATCATCTTCAACTGCTGCAACAACAAGACCATTTAGCAATTCAAGATCAGCTTTTTTGTATTAATACAAAATATCTTATACAATAAATCAAATCGTTAAAAATATCCATCCATATAGCACAAACGACAAACGTTGGAATTCTAACAACTATAAAAAACACGGGTGCTTATATTTTTCATATTTTTATAGTGTTGACTTAAAAAAAAATATTGTCGCTGCTCATTTTTGCTGATATTTATATTTCTATGACGTAAACCCAAGTATAGAAAACAAGGTAAGAAAGAATCCACAACCAAAAAACCAGATATTCAACAATACAATTTTAGTTCATAATTTTTGTCTGTTTAAAAAAGCAATTCTTAGAATTTTTTTGATTTTTTTTAAAGGGTTGAAATTTGTAGTTTTTTTTTTTTTAAGAAAGATCACAAGGAATTTTGTTTAGTTATGCTCCACTTTGGTTTTGTTTGTTTCCATCATCCAGGGCGTAAACCGTTTCAGAATTGAAAAAACAACCACATCTTTAACATCAACATGATTATCTGCGTTTTATTAACACAACAACACAAGAATAATAAAAGTGAGCATTTGCACCACCGCGCACCACTTTATTCCATTTTACACTTTCCTGTTATATGAGAATGCGAGTATTGTTGTCTATTTTACAACGGTGAGTTTTTGTTGTTGCTTCGATGGTGCATTTCCTTTTTTACACAGTAATGTCAATTTAACGGTTTTTTAAATTCACCAAATAAAACAAAATTTAAATAAAGGGTGTTTTGTTATAGATGTATATAACTTTGAAATTGAATAAAACAAAGATGAATTTTTTAAATTGGCATGAAATTTACTTTATTCGAAATATAATTTTCTGACATTATAATTTAAATATGACTTCTGGCATATGACCGCCACGGCTGGCTCGGAAGTAGTCTAATCTGCAAGTCCAATTTTAGATGACTTTTTCCAACATTTGTGGCCGTATATTGGCAATAACACGCCGAATGTTGTACTCCAAGTGGTCAATCGTTTCGGGCTTACCGTGAATTGGCCCTTTTAGGCCGTGAAACTATGCGGTTACGAAACGTTTCCTTCAATAAATCAATTGTGGCACGAGCTGTGTGACATGTTGCGCCGTCTTGTTGCAGCACAGCTCCTGCACATCCTGGTTGTTCAATTGATGAACGAAAAAGTCAGTAATCATGGCTTTATAGCGGTCACCATTGACTGTAACGTTCTGACCAGCATCATTTTAAAGAAGTACGGACCAATGATTCCACCAGCCCATAAATCACACCAAACAGTCAGCTTTTTCTCTCAACATACACTTGAGGATTATCATCACTCCAAATACGGCAGTTTTGTTTATTGACGTATACATTTAAAAAAAAGTGAGCTTCATCGCTAAACAAAATTCGCAAAATTTGTGCGCTATACGTATTTCGAACAGAACCATGATTCTCAAAATAAATTTGCACAATTTGGAAGCGTTGTTCAGGCGTCAGTCTATTCATGTTGAAATGCCAAACCAAACTAAAGGCTCCATTAGTCTTGCCGTTCCGTGCCGTGACGAATCAGCTGTTTCGTTATTGGTTTATGTGATGTACATTTTGAAAAACGCACTATCCATAAACCAAAAACAAAACAGCTGATTCTGATAACTGAGCCTTAAACATAATCACTTGACAGCTGATTTAATGGCCACTATTTGAAAAAGTTATATACCTGTATAAAAAACACCCTATATGTTGTAGTTAAACCTAAACAAAAAAATATTTCGTGGCTAACCTCTAGTTTACGGACATTTCTCGGACTTTTTTCAAATGTTCACGATTGATAGAACTTTTAGTGCTGAGCTCACACCCCGTGTTATGGACCTCCAAAGTTTATATTTTGAATACTTTGTGTCTTCGGCTTTTAGTATCGGATCGAAACAAAATATCATTTAAAAGCTAATTGAATCACATTTCATTTAAAATGTAATACTATTATTTCTGATCAGGTTAGTTTAGAAGAAAATGTTCCAACATTTTTAAAATAAGAGGAAAATGTTTGCTAGTATTAATTTATTGCTGTTAATTCAAAAAAAACTATTAAAAACATACATATTTTCAGATTTAGATTAGATTTATTTATATGTTTCATGATTAGAACATTAAGAATAATATTCTTTTATAACTCACTTGGTATAATATAACAGAAATTCATATATTTATGGCAACGGTATTAAAAACATTTAGACACATAAAGGTACCCACACACTTTGCAACATTATTGCAAATTTTTTTGCCAGTTATTTTCATTTTGCCCTACACAGTTCAATTAGATGAACAATACTTTTGCACAAAATATGGAATATATAAAAATTGCACAATGTGGCCAACACACTAAAAATATTTTTCACATTTCTTGGTTGCTCAATAAGAATCCACACCTTTTTTACAATATATTGTACAATCTTCCAATATGACATACTCACTGGTAATATTTTGCACAATAGAAAAAGTTGCACAAGAATATTGCGTAGTGTATGTGTACCTTCAAAGTCAATAGCCAGTTAAAAAGAATCACATGTGATCGTATATGTGTATGTATGAATGGTCATATATGGATTAACATATCGTCACCTAAACCCAAAAAGCCGTAACTACACTGTTTGGTTTTTTACAGAAGAGCTTAGTGTCCAAATTTTAGAATTATACTTAAGAAGCAAAGACGGATTTGATTCTGAGAACAAACAAACAAAAAAAAAATAAAACGAATGTTTTATATAAAAAATACTGCTTTTCGGCAGTAATTAAAAAAGTTATTAGTCTACTTATGTATTTTTATCTATTTATTGTAAGTATTTTTTAAAATGAAATTTTTTAAATTTATTTTCACCTTCGTGGGAATTGTATTTTGGTTAACTACTTCGTAATCAATCAAAAAGTCAATTTTGAATTTTTTATTAGTTACGGACTTTTGGATTTTAGGTGACGATCTGAATATTATATTTTCCCAATGGACAACGCAAATGAAGTCCGATTGCTTTGAAAAGTATTAGTAATATTGAGAACAAGTTATTTAAATTAACAAAAAAAAAAATTCAACAAAATATCTTATTCACGCTTAATGTAAAATGCCTCCAAGTTTAAAAATTATAAAAAAATGCTTTTAGTAATTTTTTTTTGTCAAAAAGATAGCAATACTCTTTTGCCTCCAGATTAAAAGTTTCTTCAGGAAAACATGAAGTGTTTATATTTTTCTGAAACACTACTATATATAGTTGAGTTTTATGAAAATTATATTTCCAGTTGGTTATTATCTCTCCCCACACCCCTCTAAATTCAACCATTTCAAGTACTCCAATTTAGTCCAAATATGATAGCTTTACACTTTATCACCATCGGTTCAAATGCGGACAAGGCAGCAATAAATTGAAAAAATCCTATTTTTGGAATTTTTTTACAGTTTTTTGGGAGTTGTGTGTTTTTCCTTAGTCTTATAAGAATTTTTTCTGTTTTAATAAAAACAATAGCAAGGTACAGCTTAGAATTAAATATCATTACAATCTGTTCATTAACAAATATGCTATTGCAAAAAAAACGATTGTTTCACTTTAGATTTCATTGATGATACGTCATTGTGTTTCAGAAAATACGAATACAAAATAACGTAACTGCCATAACTTGAAAAATACCAAAAACTAATGTTTTTCCCTCTGTAATAGATCTATTGTTTTGTTTTAAGCCTGAATATAAAAAATTGTTTTTATATCTGAATATTTTTAATTTTACAACAATTTTGGCCTCTCCTGTAAACATTTGAAATGTGAATTTACGTTGTTTTGCATTATATGTGACGATATACATACATATCTCGTTGCATTATTAAAACATACCTGTAACTTATGAAGTGAATGTGAGACCAATTTGCTGTATACTTCAGCAGAATATGTTATCAGAGGGAGTATATTAACTCGACAACAATAATAATTTTTCAATAAAAAATATTAGATTTACGTATTTTGTGTATAACCCTTAACTATCGTTTGAGAAGATTTTCAGTATTTGGCTCTGAAGTTTTAAAAAATACAATGATGGACTAGAGATTATTGCCTTCTTAGTTAATTTAAATTAATTTGTTTTAGAAAAATTGTAATTAACATCTAAACACGATGCGTAAACTCTTCTTTTCATAGTAAAATTTGAGTTATTTACAACTTCATTTTTGTATAATGGGCACACGAAGTTTCCACCTTATATATTTGTAAATCTCACCCAAAAATACCAAATTTTAATGCAAATATTCTTAACACACAAATTTATATAAAAAACTTTTTTTATTTTTTATTTATTTTCTTCATTTCCAATGACCTAGCCTTTTGGCCGTAATCGGTCATAAACTTCTACTCAAAAACAAGTTACAATATTTCTGTATTATTATTTTTTGTTTAAAGAAAAAATTCATAAAAGTATGATTTTTATTTTAGTATATGTGGGAGTGAAATCATTATGACATCAAATGTCATAATGATTTCACAATTTTAAGTAATATTTTTCCAAAAAAATTTATTGGAATTTACTCGGAATGAAAAAATCGATCACTAAATAGTTTATCGCTGATTTTTTTTTTTTTAAGTTTAGATCCAAACTCCAAACTCTCAAAGAATAATTATGTGTAATATTTAAAATAAATAAGTTTTAACTATTTTACTGAAAAATCTTTATGTTTTCACTAGTTTGAAAATGTAAATTGTCCAATATATTAAAAAGCAAAAAAAGTTCTGTAAAAGTTCTGCCTATTGTGGAGGCTCTAGCTTTTCTAAAACTTCGGGTTCTGATGAGATCTTTAGCCAGATCGAAATACTAGTATCAACCTAGCTAATATGTTTGATTTGCTTTATGTATATAAAAACAAAAAGCTAATATAATTGTAAAAAATATTACTTGAGCCAGAGTACACAGTAAACATTTTTTATACAAATAGAACATTTTTGGTCTTCAAAGTTTAGTAACGTCATGATGATTTCATAATGTCATAATGATTTCACCATTTTCAGTAATATTTTTCCAAAAAAAAATTTATTGGAATTTACTCGGAATGAAAAAATAGTTTATCGCTGATTTTTTTTAAGTATAGATTCAAACTCCAAAGGTCTCCCCAAAGAATAATTATGTGTAATATTTAAAATAAATAAGTTTTAACTATTTTACTGAAAAATCTTTATATTTTCTCTATTTTTGATTAAATTAACAATAAAATATTATTATTAGCACATTTCGCTTTTATTAAAAGAAATTTAGCACATTTAAATAGTTTTTAAAAATTATCCTGATCAGTGGAAATGCTTAATTAAGCTACTTCTTTTTTACTGAAAATGTAAATTGTCCAATATATTAAAAAGCAAAAAAGTTCTTAGTTTTGTAATAAAATTGCAGTTTTTAGTTAATCGGTGTCTTGGTGCAAAAGTTAGTCAATGACCTTCTCCTATACAATTTTAGATTGTAGATGATTTGGAGGGGCCAAAAGGTTGGACCTCTATTATTATGGAGAGGACACCTTAATATATTCTTATACCCAATTATGTTAATTTTTCCAAAAAGATTGGGAGAATAAATGCATCTTGAGTTTTAATATTAAAACACTGGCTCACTTTTGTATCACAGTGTATTTTCAGTAAATTTTTTATTTTGTAATTTCTTGCTTTTTTTCTACCGCAGTTTTTGTTTTCCATTTAAGTAGTTGTTATCACTGTTTTTATATATAGGGTTTTCTTCGTTCTTTGCATCTCCACTAATTTCAATTTTAGTCATGAGTTCCCTTCATTTCAAGTATTAAATGTAAACAAACAAAATAAGAAAGATCTTGTAACAGTCAATGTACTTAAACTAGAGGAATACGGTTTCTTTCGTTATTGTAAACATTTTTTTTTCTATTAGAAATATCTCTTTTTCCATCTTCATTCTATAAATCTTTCAGTTTACTTTATCTTTATTAAATAAACTTTTTTTCATAGTTTTAATTCAAATTCATTACTACAGTAGTTTGTTAGACCTCATTACATTTCAATGCGTTTTTACTCGCTTATTTTGTAATTGGAAATAAAAACCTCAATAAGAACCTGTTTTTGTTATTATTGGTTTTGACCATATTTTATTTTCGAATTAATGTATGTGTATGTATTTATGAATAATTTCTTAAATGTACGTTATTTTTAATTTTATAACATCAATAACATTGTTGAATAATTTTGTCTACTTAAATGTTAATTTTTTAATGATTCATACGACAATCAATTGGGAACAGTTAAAACGGGTACCATGATTCCTCACAACTCCTAAATTACTAGCTAAACAAAAAAGCGTTAACAAGCATTATATCTACATATGTTTTAGATCGATCTTGATGATACGGAAATAGTTGATATTCGGAACAATATTTTGTTTTCATTTATGAACTCATTTTATATCAATCATCGATCACGTGGGAGTTTTTTTTACGAAATTTGGTAGATAGATGTAATGTTGTCTCAATAAGCCTTTTCTTAAGTGTTTGTTCACTTATTGTGCTTTCTAGCGGTGGTATTCGCAATTTAAATTCAAGCTTTGACGCTTTGTGTGTACTTAACGGGTTAAAATTTTTTTTTTTAATTATAATTTTTATTCGTTGCTAAAGCAAATATCTATCAAACCGTAACACATAATTTGATCTATAACATTTTCACGATTTTTGAGAATTTTTAAAAAATATTGGTGTTTTTAGGCAATTTTTCAAAATTGTAATATGGCAACACTGGCGAATAAAAAAAATCAATTTTTTTTGGTTGTTGCAAGAACAAAAGCTAATTTTTTACACAAAAAAAGAAAAATAACACCCCTGTTACGGCTTTTAAATCAGAGCGAAAGTGAAAATTTTAGAATTTTTCGGTGTTCTTGCGATTAAATCAGAACGTTTTTCCCTATTTTTTATTTGTTTTAAGTCGTGTAAAAAAGCCTGATCGAAAGTAAAACGAATGCCCTTTTTTTCTAATAAATTACAATTTAGGGTCAAAAATGGTACTTTTTATTAAAAATTTAAAACCTTTTTTACTTATTTTTTATTGTATTTTTGGTTGTATTGTTTTACTCTAAAAAACTGTTTTAAAAAAAACATTTTTTTGTTTTGATATCTAGAAAACACTCAAACAAATTGACAACAATGTTAGAAGCATTTCTTAAAAGCATTTTACTTTCCATATGTTTTTTTATTTTCCATAAAACCATATGTTTTTGGCACTTCGATAATAATTTCGAAAAAAATTCGAATTTTCGAAACCTTTTAGGATTTGAGAACACCAAATTTCAATTTCGAGTGATTTCACAAATTCGTTCTAATTGCAAAACGTTCTAAAGTAGGTACATGGGCGTAAGTATTTTCTGTTTTTACGAGATCGGAAATTTCTGGATCCAATATTTTAATTTTACATTAAAAGTACATACTGCACAACACATGTTTCTCATTCAAAAAAATGTTTCCATAAGTCCTTTACCAAACCAGCATATAACTTTTTAACACCGATCTTCTTTCTATTTATAAATTAATAAATTTTTAAAAATGGGCTATAAAAAATACGAAAAATTGTATTTTTTATTCAATTACATGGCAACCCTAGAACAATATTTAAGAATTCAAGAATTATTTATTTATTTATTTATTTACATTCACATATCCTGTACAACAAGATTAAATCTTATAGTTAAAGTACAGGAAAGCAGTTTGGGTAAAAAATAATATTGCAAGTTATATATAAAAAAGAAAAAAAATTAAATTTAAAATACTCATACACGTAAATAACAATAAAAAAAAAAAGAACAAAAATAAAATTAAAACTACTATCTAATATATTGTTCTATCATCACAAATGCTTTAACAAAAAAAAGTGTAAAAATAAAGTTATATAAATATAAATCAAATTATGCAAAAAAAAAATTTAGAAGAAATTGTTTAAAACTGTTTGCGTTGCTGTTGAGCTGTTGGTTTTCTGGAAGATGTCTCCAAAGACGTGAGGCATTTATATAAAAATGCCATTCAGATACATGGTATCGATGCCTTGGTATAATTGTCTTTTTACCTCTAGGGGATATGGCAAATTGTATAAATTCATAAAGGTATAGTGGATTTTTGGTATAAATAATTTTATGGTAAAATAAAAGTACTCTTATTTTTAAAAGGTTCTCAAAAGATATGCCATAAAGTTTAATGGCAAAAGATGAGACACGATCAAACCTTCTCAATCCGTAGACATATCTGATGATATTATTATACATAACTATTAGCTTGCGTTTGCTAGTAGTATCACAATTTTCGAAGAGTTCACAGCCGTAAATTAAACCGGGGATGAGGTACGACTTTGCAATTAATATTCTGACTTTTAAAGGCGTAAAAAACTGTGTTGACCATAGAGCTCTTAACTTGGCATAGGTTTGACCAACAAGTGAGTTTATATGGTTGGTCCATGTTAAATATCTGTTGAAGATAATGCCAAGGTTTTTAGCCGACTCTACGATTTCAATTCTTCCTCCGTTAATAAGAATTCCGTTTTCGATAACTGGCACAGTTCTTTGGCGGTGAATTATCAGACATTTTGATTTCAGCGGATTGAGACAAAGTCCATTTGCTGTCGCCCATATATATACTTTATCAAGATCATAATTAATTTTCGTAATAGCATCTGCGATTAATTGCACTGGACTGCTCAAAAACAATTGGACATCATCCGCGTACATATGTAATTTGCAGTATGAAAGCTGATCGGGCAAATCATTTGCATATATAGAAAAAAGTAGAGGGCCAAGAATAGACCCTTGCGGCACGCCTCTAGTAAGAGCCAGCGAGTTAGACCAAGTGTTATCTGCGTATACGGATTGTGTGCGATTAGTTAGATACGAAAATAAGAGCCGTGTTGATGACGAAGCAAAATTAAAAAAATTTCTAAGTTTCAAACATAACGTAAGGTGGTCAACCGTATCAAAGGCTTTCGAATGATCAAGAAGCACCAAGAAATTAACTTTACCATCGTCGAGTTCACGTCGTATGCTCTCCGAAACATCAATCAAAGCTGTTATACAGCTATGATTCGAACGAAAGCCAGATTGTTTATCATGCAACAGGCATTTATCTTTTATATACTCACTCATTTGCAGCTGTAGAATCTTTTCCAATACTTTAGAAAGGTAACACAAAATAGCAATTGGGCGGAACTCAGTATTTGTTTTCGGAAGTGGTATAATTTTGGCATGCTTCCATTTCTGCGGAAAAGTGCTGGTTGTAATGATTGTATTGAAAAGGTGAGTTATATAAGGCAGAAGTAATGGCAGAAGTATCTTTAAAAATTTCGGATGCATATTATCGTATCCAACTGCTTCTGATTTTATTAGTGCAAAAGTTGACACGATATCAGACTGTGTAATGCAAGAAAACTCAAACGTATTATTATCATCAGGAGTAGAGTTGTCTATATCTGACGAAAAGTTGTAAAAGTTGCAGTTGATTGGAACTTTCGGTGAGGTTGTAAATATTGTATTTAACTGATTAGCATCGGCATAGCAGTTGTTTGTTCTATCAGTACTTCCGATTCCGATTTCACGAATGGTTTTCCAGGTTTTCTTCGATTCAAGAGCAGAACCGAAGCATTTGGAATAATATTCCCTTTTAGAAATTCTAATTTTATTGTTAACCTCGCTTCTAGCAGTGCGATATTCGACTTTTAATTCGGGAGTCTTAAATCTCTTCCATCTGGAATAAGCTAAATCTCTTTTATGAATTAATTGTTTAATATCAGCTGAAAACCATGGTCTTGATCTTTCCGAGATTTTTTTAGATTTTAAAGGGACGGTGTCATCATAGAGCCGCTGGATATTATACTCAAGAAAAGACAATTGTTCATCTGCAGAACACATATAGTACATACTTTCCCAATTAATATAAAAAAAACTTTCCTGTAGCAAATTATAATTCAAACGCTTGAAGTCTCTATAGTAACAAAGTTGATCCATTCGATGAATCCGAAAATTATACGTTAGAAATATCAAATCATGTCTTGAGAAACATGATGCTGAAACCTGGTCATACAATAATACATTTGACATGTTTGCAACAAAGAAAAGATCAAGCAGTGAATTGCTCGAAGTTGTAAAGTGTGTTGGAACTGTTTG
>JAEKOY010000536.1:0-25000 GCA_021234595.1 Delia radicum
GAAAAAGACAACTGAATATGTTTGCATGTAATTATATACATGTTTACAATGATTCAAATTTTCAAACCTAAACAAAGATAATTTGAAATTTTAAAATTTTTAGATATCATGTTTCGGCCATGCAAACATACTTATAATTAACATATATAAATTTGACGGCAGACGTGTTTCACTAGTTCCAAACACATATATGTTTACAGGCAAACATAATTATATTTGCTAGCAAACATGTTATATTAGAATCATGGAAAACGGAAATGTTTTCCAAACAAAAGTATATTACCAGCATTTATATTTCCCGCAAGGCGTTTTTTCAGCGTGTATAAATCAAACATCCTGTATACCGGTTACCAAATGTACCCAGTTAATGCAGGCCCGGATAATCAAGTTTCAACTATAGTTTAAATATAGTTCGCAGGGTTAAATGATTTTATATATAGTCAATCAACATTTGAAACTGTAGTTGAAAATTCGTTTAAAAATGCAATGTAACTGTAAAATACTTCTATTTCCTATTACAATTTACATAAATACATGTTTTTACCTTCAAAAATAATAACTAACAATTTAACAAATTTATTAAATTTACCATTTTATATCATTCCTTGCAGAAAAAGTGTACTTTAAATCCAATTATAAGATGTTCATGCATTTATAAAATTTAGCTAGAAAATATTATATTCTAGTTAAAGATTAAATATAAGTATTACCAACTGATAAAACTATTTTAACCATTTTAAATTATTTTACAAAAATTACAAAACTGTAATCTTATACACACATACTTCTATGAACAGTATACATTTACATCATACATTATGATACCTATGAAACCTTATGTTCCAAAATACTTTAAACTTTATATTTGAATTTAGTTTATGGTTGACAATCATCAAAAGAGTCCCTCCACTTTTGTAAATTTAAAGCAAGAGTATTCCAAAAAAAAGTGTATGTACTTGTTATAAAAGACCAACTTATGGTTTGTATGTATGAGTAGGTACCTGCACATACCCATAAAGTATGTTGTCCTGGGTCCTTTTTCTCAAAAACGAAATTATTTACTTTGTGACAAGTATCATCTATATTTTGGATGCGAAAGATACTATTACTAGCAAAGTTTGGTGTTTTGGGCTATCAACATTTTCTACTCGTATGTTTGTTACAGCCACTAATTTTTTATGTTTTAACTCATAAAATTTGTATGGAGCAGCATGTGTTCTCAATCCAAGAAAACAAAATAACCCAGTGTAGAAAAACATTACCATATAAGTGGTTATATACGTATATATTAGGTAATGCCAAGTACTTGCAATTGTTATTACATATCTCATTACTTTTAGATGGGAATGTCGTGCAAAATAATGATATATCATTATTAATCACCTTACGAAAAATCATAAAATATTTGGTTACATATATGCTTACTAGTATGAATAAAAATAATGAATCTTAAAATAAATTTTCAAAAAAATTAAATATAATAAAAAAAATAATATAATATAAATATAAAATGTATTGAATAAAATTAGTTTTAATCACAACAAAACTCGACCTGACGATAGATCAGTGGGCTAAAGCGCTATGTCTAACGTGTAGTGCGAGTGCATGTGGAATTAGAAATCAGTTTATCTATACCATGGTCAGTGATTGCACAGAAAATTTCATATAGACGCAATCGAACAAATAAAAAACATAACAAATATTACATTATTCAAAAAAAAAAAAGCAGGGTCACTGACGAAGGTTCAATGCCAGAAACTGCGCAGTCTGATTCAGAAAATTGAAAATTTGCAATGTAGTTATGATTTTTAGAAAATACACTCATTCTTCTCTACCACGCCTTTCACAAAAAAATTTTATTTTATTAAAATTTTTTATTTAATAAAATGAGACCACATGGGATTAGAACCTCGGACTCGAGGTTGCCAGTCAACTACTCTACCATCTGAGCTATATCGGCATCTTACAATTGATAGAAGAAACATAAATGATTTTGTTACTCAAAATATCATTACTTTACAGCTTACAAAAAATCAAAAATAAGTAGTTTAATTTAATTACTCCTAACGGATAATTGGGACCAGATTGAGATTTGCCGCCCTCCACATTTTTGTTCCCCCAACCATCCCTTACAAATTACCTTCGGACATATTTACTGTTTATTTTGCGTGGAAAAATATAAGTGCCAAAAACGATTGGACAAAAGGTGTTAGAGAAGGTAAAAATGTTATGGCAATTAACAGAAACATCTCCAACATTGTCTTTTATATATATTTCACCAACATAAGTTTTTTTTTTAAAGATTTTAAATTGAGAGTTAACTTTAACAAAAATGATGGGCTAATTTGATGACCACCACTGTATATGTATGTACTTACTAGAGTTGAAAAAATACTGATTCTAAAAACAGATTTTCAATCAATTATGAGATCATTAAGTTTTATTAAAAATAATGATAAGGATTAGTACTTGTTGGTAACACATTATTTTTTGTATTGAAATAATGGTAAAATTAACTAGGTTTTAGTAACTCCTTATTTTTCGTATTAAAGTAATGCAGAGAGTAAGCTGGTGTCATAAATGGTAGTCCTAGAAGTTATGACATGTCACAACCGTTTCTACACTGGCTATATTAGAAAAAATTTTAACTTTTAAAAAATTTATAAATCTAAAAAATATTTTTTTAAAAATTTTAAGTTTTCTTTGACCTTCTTTTATTCAATTCTTCTTATTGTAAACGAGCTTAAGATCATTAAAACAAGTTTTTCAATCAAATTTTAATAATTGTTCCCTGAAGAAGTCACCCAATGTGGAGACGAAATATTGGAAATAAATAATTATAATTAATAAATAAATGATCTTAAGCTCGTTTAAAATAAGAAAAGTCTAAAAAAATATTTCCAGTTTTCTTTTAATTGGGTACATACCTTCTGCTGAAGGGTTTCGACGATATAATAATTAAACTTGAAATACTTTGCAGATTATATTTTTGAAGATTTTAGTAAGATAATAGTTGTCACTTTTTCTCAGTTTTTTATTTCGTTTGTAAATCATCTGAATAAAATTGGGCCAACTCTAATTCAAATAATTTTCACGCCCCCGATATGTGGCTGTACCACATATTGGAGGCTTCACTTACTGATCATGCTAATTTTTAAAATTTCTTCAAAGTTTTCATAGTTTTGGGACATACTTTAGTATATATTGCTGTAAAATTGTTTAGCTATGTTACCAAAAACTCTTAGCCATCATACGAAAAACGTTACTATAATAGAAACTGTTTATTTTTGGCTTATTTCTTTTTCCTGTTTGGACCAAACAATATACTACAAACTCGTTGGTTTTTATCGCATATATGAGACTTTTCAAGCCAACTGCTCAGATAACTCGATGCAACACGTAATGTATTTGTTATTCTTAATGCTAAAAATAAAAACTTGAAGTGATTTTTTTAGTTTTTTGAAATAGTAGAGAAAGTTGCCATTTAAGCTATTTTCCGGCAAAATCTAGGGATTTTTTTTCATCTAGCTATAAAAAAAAAAAAAAACTAGATTGCATCTAGCAGGATGATAAATCTCTATATTTTTCGTTTCAGCTATTTTTAGCTATTTTTTCTTGATTGCTATTTTTAGTCACTTATTTTTTACTCAGTGTGTTATTAAGGTGTCAATTAAGCTATTTTCTACCAGGAAACAAGTTTTACATACCGTAATTTTTTTTTTAAATGGGGCTGCTCCAAGCATTAAGGTTACTTAAAATACCAAACTTTTGGTTAAGATTCGATTTGTAAACGAAATAATTAGCCGGTCGGTCTATTGTTTTAAAAACATAATCAGACAAATATATAAACACAGATAAAAAAATCGTAAAAAATAATTTTTAAATTTCCCATTACACGATTTTATAAATCTCTCAGTGTACAACATGAGTCCGAAAGACCCATAGAAAATCCTTCAAGCTTCTGAAATTATAACTATATGATTGTGATTTTCTTTGCCGATGAAGCCTCTAATTATTTTTTTTTTGAGAATTTAGCGACTTCTTGAGATTTTAATTTTCAATCTAGTTATTTTTTGAGTCGTAGAGTTGTCAACCTTGCTTACCACTCTGAAACCTTTTGAGTCGATTGAAAAACATCTGAACTTTTGTGTTAATAAATAAATCTATAAAAGGATTAGCAGATTTTTAGATAAAGTTAGTTATCTTTAACACAAATATTCCGAAATATTTCTGAATTTAAGAAAATATATATTTTTCGAAATTGTTCATAGAAAAATTTATCGATATTGTTAATTTTCTAGCATTTTCCAAATCAAATTAAATAAAAAGTTTATAAAAAATATATTAAAAATGAATGCTAAAATGTTTCAATATTTAACTCCACTCCTACTTGGCCCACGTTTAAAAAAATTATTTCTATTTGTAATATTTAGACATTTGGCTTGGAAATCCTCATATACTCTGATACTTCTATTTAAGTAAATGTTATATGGCTGCGTCATAAAGTTTAATGAAAAATTGTTTAAAGTTTATATTTCTTTGACTTTTTTTTTCTTTCTTACATTATACTTTTTAGAAAATGTCGTAAACCACAAAGAATTTTTTTTTTTTTGTTCATTAAAAAGGAAAGAGGGTGGATATTTGTTTTTTATGATCTCTCAAATTTACAAGTATTTTTCACTCTACTTTTTCAGGTGACATACAAAGAAACAAAGTCAAATGTTATAAACATAAAAAATAATATAGGTATGATAAAAGTCAGTGAAATATGTTTGAAAATCCCTTATATATGTATATATGATGATGTAAAGTGTCATAAAATGTTATATGGGGTACCTTCTGCATATATATAAAATATCATTTGTTAAGAATTTTTTTATGCACTTGCTAAAGAGCAATAAACTAATTTACTGTAAAAATGTACCGAATCAAATTTAAATTCTTGAAAATATGTAAGTCTGCGTTTACATTACCCCCGAAATCCAGTTTAAGCCAGGGCCGAATTGCATCATTCGCGAGTGAAATCATTCGAAAACTGTTTTTTCATTAGTATCTACAAAAAGACTTATAATGAAAAAACCAAGTTTGAAATTTATTTCCAATCTAGGGCCGAACTACAACATCTTTGATCGAAAAAATTTCGTTAAAATGTTTTATTTTTAGAAATAGGAAATTAATTTCGATAGAAAAATTACGATCACGATCGCCGTAATTCTACCCCAGATTTCGAATTAACAGGGTATCATGAATAAAATTTAAAAATAACGATATTTTTAATAGCGCCATCTTGTATTTACACCACAATTATCATTAATTATATAAAACAAATTTCAACTCACACAGTGCTGTATTTAAATGATCGCTTCATCTTATTCACCATACCACAGCAGAGTTGCATTATAACGATCTTTACATATACATACATATAATTTCAATACACTTTATATATAATCATAATACCGTAAATCAACCACCACCATTGTGTGAAAGCAATTTGTGCTGCCTTCACGAATGAACATGTTTAGACATATTCATTCACTTATCCCATATGGTCTAGTGGCTAGGATATCTGGCTTTCACCCAGAAGGCCCGGGTTCGATTCCCGGTATGGGAAAGTTTTTTTATTTTTTTTTAAATTTTTCTGTTAATTAAATTTTCGCGGTTGAACCGAATATTTACATTTAAGTAAAATTAATAAAAAAAATTATATTCACAAAAAAAAATTGTTTGGAAAAAAACTTTTATAAAAAGATTTTCTGAAGTTTTATAAACAAGCTTTTGAGTATCTAGTAATTTTTGTATTGAATACTGACTTTCACCCAGAGGGCCTGGGTTTAATTCCCGGTATGCATTTTTTTTTTATTTATTTATTTTTTTTTTTTAATAAATTATGGCCGTTTATTTGAAATTTTACACAGGTGTAGAATAAGAATAACAAAATTTTAATTTTAAAGAAAGTTCCGTTAACAAAAAAGCTTTTCTAAAAAATTTTCGCAGTATTCTGTATCTTGGCGGCTGATCTAAAATTTTATATTAGAGTAAAATTAATAAGAAGAAAATAAGTATGTTAAAGAGATTTCTGTAACAAAAAAAGCTTTCATAAAAAGCTTCCAAGTATATTTATTTTGTTTTAATATTTAATGAAAAAATAAAATAAACAAAAAAAAGTATTCCTACGTAAATTTTTATTAATTTTTTTTTTTTTTATTTCAATTTATTATGGAATTTAATTTAGTTATCACAAAATGACATCAGATTTACACAAAATTTAAATAAAAACATTAATTTTTGTGGCAATTACCATTAAAAAAGTAATATGACTTTATGTCCCTAGTGTAAGAATTATATCCGAATCAGACAGAGAGTTGTTTTAAGCAAATATATTATGGAATATTATATTTGGCATATAGAATAACGCAGCTATGAAATTGTCTACATATTTCATATATACATTTAAAAGTAGGTAATTTAAAACCGCATTCATATCCGCATTTATATTAATGTTTAAAGATACAATTCATCTACTATTTAAAGTCTGACGCAGTGCAGCATAAAATACAAAATTGCTGGCAGAAAACATAAAAAATAGGTTTATAAAATATTTAAAAACAAATAAAACCATGGAATATACAAATTGACTACAAAATAAAACAAATTTGTAGTATAATAAAGCTAAAATTTTAAAATTAGAAATTCTGCTTTAAATTTAAGGCAGGTAAAGTTAGCATTACGTTAAAGAAGGAATCGAGAAAAAAATCACGTAAATTGATTTTTAAAAATATTTGGTTAATATAAACTGATATTTTCGAAACGAAAGTCCGCATAAATGTGAAGAATGTAAAGTATGTAATGTGAATGGTATTAATTATGTAAACTAAATAGGATAAATAGTGTAAATAATGTAAACTATGTAATGCTACACTGAGAGAATTATTTTCACTTCAGTAATGAATATCTTCATAGCTTTAATGAAAATTGTCACTGTAATTCGTCCATTAAAACTTTTCATAGAATCTATGAAACAGGTTTAATTAAAGTCAATGTTTATGTAATGCATTGTATAATTAATGAAAGCCTTCATAAAACTACTGAATCATTACGACAATAAAGCGTTCATAAAATTTTTGTTAAAGTTTCATAAAATTCTATAATATTAAGAAGTTTTATTGAACACATCATGAAATTCTGGAAAAATGTATTGGAATGCGTTACTGGAGCGGATACGTCTCGGAAACGGCTGTAACTCCATAACTCCGGTTGCGCATGCGCACAATTTATTAAAAACAAAAAAATTCAATAATAACAAACTTTTTTTATTAAATTTAATTTTATTTATGAAAATTTGTTTTTAGACTTGTTATTATTTTCCATACTGGTAAGAATATGTGCAATCACATATTTTTTTAATTGTTCGTAAGATGTTTAGTAATGATATATCATTATTTTGTGCGACATCCCCATTAAAATGTGATGGATTTGTAATGATATTTGTAAGTAATTGCAATATCCAGATATGCCATTTGATACCTTTCTACACTGGGTATGTAATCTAAATAATGTAAATTATACTTTGTTGATATAAACATCATATATATATGCTATACTTTGTTGATATAAACATCATATATATATGCTAAGAAAATGTTTGTTATTTAAATTATGTAAATTATATAGGAAATCAAATTCTTATTTTATATATATTTTTTTTTTTTAGTGTTAAGTTTTCTTCGATCTTCTTCTATTTTATTCTTCTTAGTTTAAACGAGCTTAAGATCATTTATTTATTAATTATTTATTTCCAATATTTCATCTCCACATTGGGTGACTTCTTCAGGGAACATATATTACAATTTGAAAAACTAGTTTTGAAAATTAAAAACTTATTTACATATAATAAATGTAATGTAAAGTAAATATTTTACTTTAAAATATTTTTATTCTTGTGTGTCGTTCCGAAATTTAATGTTTTCTTTGCTGTGTTTAATAGCTTCTGGGTCTCCTATTATATAAACTCCTTGACAGAAAAAATTATTGTCAATAAAATTTTAATTAAACTGTTGTTTGATCTCTAACTCAATTAAAAGTTCAATAATTATTTAATGTTTAATTAATTACGTGCACACAAAATTTCTAGTTTTTATAACCCATAAAGATAAAAAATTCAAAATTTTTTAAAAAGTTATCAAATTTAAAACAATAAAACCACCAAAATTAAAAAAAATCGATAATATTTGAAACAGTCTAAAGTAAAATAGTTTTAAGAATTAAAAAAAAGTGTCTAAAATAAAGAAAAAGAAATCTACAAAATTGGAAAAAATGACCAAATTTAAAAAGTCGCCGAAATAAAAAAATAGCAAAAGTTAAATTTTTTTTAAAGATATGTTGTTAAATTTTATTTAGATGATTTTTTAACTTTTTTTTTTTGCTAATTTTAAGCAAATCTAATTTTTTTTTCTTTAAATTAAAAAAAATATATTCAATTAAATTTTTAATACAGTAGTCGCTCAGTTATACGAACTAATTCAAACAGAGCCTGTTCACTAAATGAAGAAGTTCACATAATCCATAATAATAAGTAATTCAAATGATTTTTATTACATTAAGTTTTTATTTTTAATAAGTTTTTTAATAATTAATGTACATGAAAGTAGTCGGTTATATTTTTTTGTACTTTTTTTGCCTTGTCCTCAAAAGACAAAAGACAATCACTCAAAACTCAACAACTCAAAACATTACAAAAAATCAACGTTTGCAGGTTCTTCACTTATTTCAGGGAAAAACATACTTCTAATAATACAAACATTTAAAAAAATCAACGGTTGAAAGCTGTTCACATAATAGAGATTGGCTGTGTTCACTCCCCAGCAAAACCACACATTACCAAATCATGGGTAAAGTAATGTATCGCCTTAGGGCTTCATGCATTACTTTACACGTTACTTCACTGATGAATTTTACAGGCGATGAGCCTCAAAGTAACTCATTACCTTGTAAGGGGTTAGTTAGAACCTCCTGTGTTTAAATTTTCTTGTTCACTATTCTGGAAGTTTACATAACTGGATATTCATACAACCGAGCGACTACTGTAGATAGTTATTATAAAAATTTAATTAACGTTCTGTATATCAAGGATCTTAATTTAAAAGCTTGTCCTCCAAATGAAATTTGTCAACAAAGCAAAATTTTAAATATAATTTTTTCAACGATTTTTCATTTCTGACATTTACAAAAATCGTTTTTAAAAAAATCTTTTCATATTTATACTCTGGTTATGTTTGTAATTCCCATTAAATGTCATTAGATTGACTATAATGTTAACACCACTAATGGTTTTTTTTGTTGCTAATATATTTCCATATTATACCTTTTCTATTCATATATGTGTTGCATTAGTTGTAATTCTAGCCACTTTTAATCGTGTTCAGTTTTTTTGTATTTAAGAGTTTGTGGGTAAACAAAATACACAGAAAGAATTAATTTTTCGATGTAATTTTTCACTAAAGCAGTAAAGTTTTCTTAACAATGTAAATAAAAAAGTTCTTAAACTTTATGAAAAAGCTTCATGATTTTTATGAAAATATTTCTACTGAAACTTTTTCAATATTCGTATGAAATTTTTAATAAATTAAATTAAATATTTCAAAAAATTGTTTTTAAAAAACCACATTAATGATAAGTTAATGGACTAGTTCCAATGACACTGCATATATCTAATGCAGAATTTCATTGATATCATGCAGATAATTCTCTCAGTATATATATATATATATATATATTCAACTTACACTTCATTTGTTTAGTATTATATAAACTTATATTCACAGTTTGGTAGTTTGTTTGATATACTTTTGCTTTTACCAACACCCAAGGGGTTGGTCGCATATTCTTGTAAAAGATACCAGACACATAAATTTTGCGTAACTCCCTAAACTGCAAAATAAAAAGACATAAACGTTAGTAATACCACTCAATTCCATAATAAAAAAACAGAAAACCAAACAACTATCTGCTAATACCCCTTCATAAAGGTTTTGTTAAAATGCGCAAAGTATAACAGAAAATAGGCATAAATTAGCTGAGGAACCTGGTAGAATTTGTTGGCCATACATGAATTTTTGAGATAACTTCCACTTTTTTTAAGCTAACTTAAAAATTATGTATGACCAACCCTTTTTTCATATGATTTGTTTTCTCAGTGATAAATGGGGTTGGTTCAATAATGTCAAAATATTGTCGTTTATTGTGAAATCAATAAATTCAATTTAAACCAACATTTTACTTGTTCATTTATTTTTTTAATTCCAACATGTGCATTTTAATGTTTATTTTTCAACACTTATAAATTTACACAGCTGTTGTAATCATTTAAAGCTAATTTGTTTGGTGGTTTTTTTATAATAGTTAAACAAATTAGCCTTTTAACAAAAAAAAATCTAACAGATGATCATATTTATTTTAAAATGTATCATTATTGGATATAAAACAAGTAAGTTCTTTTTCAAGCAACATGTTGCCAAATTTCAGAAGTAAGGGACTAACAACATTTTGGATATTTTTGTCTGGGAGGTGATTCCCGGTCCCCAGCGTGACCGGGAATCACTTTTTTGATTTTTCTTGTTAAACGCAACGTCAAAAAAACAAATGGGGCTCCTACATTTTGCAACGGTAACTAGGTTAACACAATCAAATGAAAATATCATTAAGTGTTACTCCTTCAATGGTATTTATACTCTATTTCATCATATACAAAATTCACATCAGAGATTTTTCATGGTTAAAATTTTTAAGAAAATTCAAAAAATCCCAAAAGTGCGTAAAGTGCGTAAAGGTAACGTTTTTGAAGAGCCATATATTCGAAAGTTGTTATCGAATTTCTCTAACTTAGAAAACATTTAACTCCTATTGTTGTCTTCTTTCACATATATGCATAAAAAAACTACTTATTTAAAAAATGCATTTTTGATGCAAATAAAATTTTTAAATGTTCTCCGTCTTCAAAATTTTTAAAATATGCATTTATTGGGATTTTTTGAATCTTTTTAAAAATTTAAAGCGGGAAAAAATCGCAAGATTTTAAATATTTGAAAAACTCAACGTATAATGTGAGTACAGAAAATTAGTAAAATATTTAGACCCTTGGTCAAGTCCTACTTGATGTATCAAAAAACTCATGCTATATATATATATAAAAGAATGACGGTACTCACTCACTCTATGACTGATTGATTGATTGACTGACTGCACAGCTCAAACCGCTGAAAATGAGAACTTGAAATTTGCCAAGTAGGTTCCTCTTCCTGCACAGATTCCTCCTCCAGCATTGAAAAGTGAAAAGTCTTCCCCTTGGCGACCTTCCCAAACCCCATTGACTACAAAGCTGAAATTTTATATATGTTGTCCTTCAAAAATGGCCTGACTCACTGATGTAATACTTTTTTGGATTTCTTACCAGGAATGTGGTGAAATTAAGGGCTAACTGGGGAAAAAGTATCACACTTTGCGGTCTGCCTAAATTTGGTATGTAGGTTTCTAATCACGAATAGAAAGCCTTAAATGGAATTTTTGGAAGATCCTCCTAGTAGAAACATAAATTGAATATGTCACCCTTTGGCGGCATGACCAAACCATTAAAGCTGGGAATTTTAAATTTGATTTGTGGGTTTCTAAACCTGAGTACACATTCACTTTTTTGGAAATTCCTTCGTTGAGGGGCGTGAAGTGGCAAAGTAATGCCCTTGATGGCCTCACTACACCGCTGTAGTTCGGAACTTGAAATTGTGTAAGTGGCTTCTTAATACAGAGTAGACATTCGTTTAGAAAGGAATTTTGGAAATTACTTCGGAAAGGTGCGTTAAGTCACGTCCTTGAAAATTTGGTGTGTGTGTTCCTAATCCGTCGTAGACACCCGCTAAGATGATTTAATGCTTATGGGAAAAACTTGAAATTGGGTTCATATATGTAGTTTGTAGTTTGGTTGGCCTATGTTTCATCAATTTCCGATCAATGTAACGTTTCATAGTATTTATGAAACATTTCATAAACAACAAAATCAATTTCATCATATTTATGAAATGTTTCACTATATATATGAAGCATATTTTGTATTAGTAAAGATTTCACTATTTTTGTGTAAAAAAAATTCATAGAGACCATAATGTGGTCATTTATAAATGTTTTATAAATATTGATGTAATTTTTACATTTGACGGAAATTGATGAAACTTATTCCTGGTTTTCTCTGGGTGCAGCCCTTAGACATGGTTTTCAAATTCTCATGAAGAGGGGCACGAAGGGGTAAAACCACCAAAGCAATTCACTTGAAATTTAGGCATCCATTTATACAGAAGAATTGGAAATTTCTACGGAAAGGGTAAAATAGTAAAAATCTTTCACTTTGGCAGCCTTGTCAAACCACTTATGTGATTATCGTGAAATTTTGTAGTTTGGTTGGCATAGACATCCGCTCAGATAGGATTCTTTAAAATTCATTCGTGGAGGGTCATAAAGTCTTCCCTTAAAAGCCTAACCAAACCGATAAAGCTAATAGTTGTAAGTGTGGTATTTGGATTCGTCTTCGTTTAGACGGAAACCCCTACGGTAGAAACAAAAATGGTCTATTCCTTGACGTCCTACATATACCGTTTTTAAAGAAAAGTTAAATTTTCAATATGTGTATGTGTTAATTCGCAAATAAAGTAATTTTTGAAATTTTCACCAGAAACGTAGTTAAAATGGTGGTTCAAAAGGGGAAATGTCTCAATCTTAATGGTCTGTGCAAACGGTTCACTGGTAAAATGATAAGGCATTTTTTTAAATCTCTAATAAAAACATGGTTTAAAGGGAGTTAAGAAGGAAAAAATATCCTCCTTACACTGAAAGAATTATCGGCATGATATTAATGATTTTTTGCACTGACGCAACGAAGTTTCCGTACAACTCGTCCATTGAAAATGTTCGGGAAACAAATGCAAGTTTTCATACAATTTTATGAAAAATAACTTTTTATTTATTAAATCTCAGTATTTTTTTATTATCAGTAAAGAAGTTTAATTAAAAATAACTTTTTTTAAAAATATGTAGATTTTCATAAATTTTAAGAAATTTTTTGTTCTCTGTGTGAAAAAAAGTTTCATTAGTTTCGTGAACAGTTTCATTATTTTTCGTCCACTAAAATTTGCCCAGTGCAAACCACTTAAAATATGGAAGAGTCATTTTGTTAAACAGGGATTTTGAGCATTTTATCGGGGAGTGGCGCAGGGGGAAAGTTTCTAACCTAACTTTCTATTTCTTGATGTCTTGGATTTTTCAAATTGAAACATCCACTACACCAGTTTAAAGAAATTTATTAAAAGAAACTTTTTTTATGAAAAATAATTACATTTTCTTTTAAATATATTCCGATATAAAAAAGTACCGGCAACGAAGTATCAGGCTTTTACGTTTGTTATGCATAAATCTTATTCTCTAAAACTATTACCAACTTTATGAGCCCAATGTTCATAAAAGCAATATCCTTTAATGGTTCTTAGTTTATGATACAATAACAAACAAAAGCGTTAAAAAGTGTAGAAATTGTAACAAATTATATTAAAACGAAAACTTTATGATTAATAAAAAATAAAATATTTAAGGTTAAACAAATTGTTGAATATATAAAAGAAATTAAATGGCTGTAAAACAATTAAGTTTAACAACTTTTTACAGAGCAATATAAAGTACTTGTAAAAAAAAAGATTTATAAAGGAGTTTTTTTAATATTTGTAAAAATTTCGGAATATTGAAATAAAATATATTTGAATTTATTTGGCACTGAATTAAAATAGTCTCAATAAGGGTTGCTAACCATAAATTACTTTAAAACACTTGATAGGTTTGTGATTATTTATGCTGAACGGGGAAATAAGCATGAAAACCAGAAGTACTGTGTTAATTCAATAAAATGCGAATAATCGAATTTTACACTATACAAGGCAACTTGTGTATGAGTCGTTCCATGTCAAACCCAACGATTTTTAACATCATGAATTCTGTTGGCTTTACAATTTGAAAGACGTACTCTAATTTCAAAAATATTTGAAAATTAAATTGTTTCTTTTGTTTAAATGAGTTATTTGTGTTTAACAACTCAAAAAAACGTAAAAAATGTTTCAACAAGACGCTATTTAAATTGATATGTTTCAAAAAGTAGTAGGCAGATTTTAATATTTTAATTTCAAGTCAAACAAAAATCGTGATGCATAATATCGTTCAGTTTGATATGAAATGACCCGTATGATATTTATATGTATTTGTACACTTACAGAAAGTCATAAATATTTTATACAATTTATTAAATTATGACTTTTTTCTTTCTATAAATGCAATAATATCTCTAAGAGTGTTCGGTCTTAATGTTGTGCGTATCCTTTATATCCTTATATAGTGTTTGTAAAGAGGGATGGAGGTTGCCTGTGTGTCTGTGTTTCTTAGCAATTTATACCTATTAAATATGTTTGTGGTATTGTAATTGTAGTACGAGTATTTTTAAGAGATTTTTGTTTCATATTTTACTTTATTTTAAGTGGGTCTGATGCGTGTAAATATACAATTTTTAAGGGTGATTTACGGTATCTGTTTTGAAACAACCAGGCCCGTAACAAGTGCATTTTTGTAATCATATATATTATTTTCAGTTTTCGCAATATTGCAAATATACGCGTTTGAATGTCTACTGGAAAAATAAAACCATAACAGATGTTATAAATGGCCTTTTAGAGATGGTTACAAATATTTTAAAAAACTTTTTATAGTCATTTTCGCTAATGTCATAGACATTTATTAACCAGAGATATAATATACATTAGCATGTCCTTTAAAAAACAATTTGTCGATTTTCATTCCCTACTTCCGTCTGTTTTACTGCAAATTTTTCCAAATGGCAGAATTAGTTTTTTTAAAGTTAGCCGGCAGAATTTTGACCCATTTTTTGAAAAAGTGTCTTTATATTTAAAATTCCCAAAATTCGAAATTTTGAAAAACTAAATTTTTTATTCCATTTATCCATTAAATGTACTGAATATTATTTAGATATGGAACTCTGACCTCAGTTTAGGCTGGAAACAAAATTACCCACAAATGATATAAAAATGCAAAAACATGTTTTTTAAAATTAATTTTAAAGGCCAATTTGGAGGCGTCGATTAATGTTTTTAATTAGGTAAAATTAAAGAAGAAAAAAATTAAAAAATTATACTTCGTGTTTGTGTTTGAAGCGTTTTCTTTCCAGGACATTGTATAAAAATTTATCATTTTGTCAAAAGTTGAACAAAATTTTAATGTTTTCGCAAAAAATTTCGCAATAATTTTACTACTCTGTAATTCCATTTGCATTTATTTAAACAAGTTTTAGCCCTTAGTGGTCTGGTGACAAAAACGACCCATGAAACATAATTTTAATTAGGACTACCAGATTGCAAAGCTTTAAATTGGAATGAAAAAAAATTCCACTTGATTAAAATAATTCTTTTATATAACTTGATCAATTTTGACAAAAACATGACCACTAGGAAATTTACAAAATATTTTTTCCAGAATTTCATTAAATTTCGATATATTATAAAGGGTACTAAGCTAACAAACAAGCGTACCAATCTTAGTTTTAAGGGTTAAAAGGTTGTTTCATAAGTAGAACCAAGAACATCAAATAAACATATTGGGTAAAAGGGGGAGCATTCGCCACTTTTTTTAAACTGTCAAAACATAAATTTTTTGGAAAACATAATTCTTTATCTAAACTTAAATTTGTATGTTTAAAATGTAAATTATCTTTATTCCTTATATTTTTTTTAAGATTTCCAAATTAACTCAAATCGGCTAAACTGTCCCACCTATGGGGTAAATAAGTGGATGTTGATGCAAATTTTTCAGCTATATAATGGTTCTGGTGGAAAACTTATATTTTATATTAAATAATCATAATTTATATAATTTCAGTTAAAAAAAATTAAACACGCTAATTTTCTTTCAAATTGTTGAACGGAAACTGCGACTGACCCGTGCAACACATATTACCATGTAATGAATTATATATACGTCTTTTAAAGTGCTACCAAGTTTTGCTGACGAAACAACCCCACATCAGTCCACCCCATGATCAGTCGCTTACATAATTTTATATTTTTTTAAACTTTTTAGAAATAAATTCTAAAAAATTCGTGTTAATATTATTACCTAATAACATATTAAAGAGTATTTTGTTTTAACACACGAAATGAAAAAGTTATCCGAAATATGTCAACTCTCTATAATTTGTTTGCGGCCCAAAAATCACAAAACCATGTCTACCTTCGACCAAGTGTTAAGTACAACTGTAAAATTTGGTGACACGAAAGATGATCACTAACTGGGGTGATCGCTGGGGTGATAGCTGGATGATCACTAAAAACGGGGATGGCATATGTTCCCCAGTGGCGAAACCTCCTCCTTTTACCCTACCAGTATAATTTTTTTTTGGTAAATCGTTAGATTGCAGATTGAATCATGCCTCATTTTTGTATAGTTTCATTGGAATAAATCTAAAATAAACGAAAAAAATTAAACTGGAGCCATTTTTGACACAAACAGTTTAACCCTTAACAGCAAGATTGATACGATAAAGAATTGATTTTGCTCATTAGTTTACAACCCTTAATCTTATATTCAAATTTAATGAAAAAATCTCAAAATAAATTATTCTATAAATTTCCTAATGGGGTTTTTTGCTCAAAAGTGAAAACATTACCTCTCTATGGATCAAACTGCATAAAATAACTATTTGCATCAGCTGCACTCTTGTAGTCATAATATACATCACGTCTTATGCACTGGAAAAAAGTCAGTAAAGTCAGCAACATTTTTGCTGGGAGGATCCTTGCAGAAAAATTGCTAAGAACTGCAAAAAAAATTGTAAATTCAGCAAAAATATTTGCAAATTTTTTTAATTTTATTTTTATTTTTTAATTACAGCTTTTATATGATGTATAAAAATAGCAACCCATGTAAAGAAAAGGATTTTCTCTGATACAAAAAATGTATATGGTTAGGTATCATGTAAGTTTAGACATAATTTGCTCCGAAAAATGAGAACATCAAAAATAAATCAAATTGGTTTTCCAATAGGTACTTGACAACATTGAATTTAATTTGTAAACGCACAATTTCACTGATCATCTAACTGTTACTTTCCTTTTTTTCATTAAACTCAACATTTTCAACATGGTAAAGTACACGAACGAACAACGTATGCAAATTATAAAAAAATTATTCGGAGTCGGTGACCGCGTTAACTCCAATTTTCTATCGTTATTTTCTCCCTAGTAGACAAGCAATAACAAGTTTAGTGCAAAATTTTGAGTCTACATATTTATTGTGTGATGCTGCCGTGCCAGTAAGACAACGGGTTAGTCGAAGTGCCGAAAATATATCTGCCGTTCAGGCTTCCGTAGAAAACGATCCAAATCAGTCGGTTCCGCGGCGTTGTCAAGAACTGGGCATCGCCAAGAACACTTTATGGCGATTTTTGCGTAAGGATCTTGGTATACACCCATACAAGATCAAGCTGACTCAAGAATTGAAGCCGATGGAAGATGGAAATATCTCAAATGGTTTGCGTTTTATTTTAAAAAAAAGTTGTCAAGTCCTTTTTGAAAAACCCCATGTTAACTGAGATCAAAGTGGGTTAATGATATCCAATAAAGTTAGAGTTCCATATCTGAATAATTTTAAGTACATTAAATATATAAATGAAATAAAAATTAAAATTTTTCTAAATTTAGGATTTTAGAAATTTTTAATAAAAATGCAGTTGTTTGCAGGAATTCACCATTTTCGAACGAAATTAGGCACGGGTTAACGTTTTACAAAAAAAAAGTTTTTCCTTTTTAACAATTTGCTATAAAACTGGGGTATGTAATGACAAATCTATTTTTAAGGGACAACCTAATGCAAACATACATATGAGTAACTATAAAATGTCATCTGTAAAGTAATAAAACATCTGTAATATACAATTAAAGTCGATCGGTTTTTTTTATCTATATATAACTTCGAAATGTTTGCCTTTTAAAATATTAAAAAAAACCTCTAATTTATTTTCATATATGACACTCATTAATCAATGTATGGAGAAACCAGCATACATTACAATTTCAAAAAAAAATTAATTGCAAACCCTTAAAAATGCATTATGTTTTATTAACAAAAAAAGTAAAATATTTATATATGAGATAACCGGTAATCAAGCATATCATTATTTATTACCTTTTGTTGATAGTTTATATTAAATGCAACTTATTAATCATTTGTGGAAATAAAAAATAAAATTCTATGAAAAAAACCCCAGTTAAGAAGTAAAAAAAAAACAAGACAAAAAGTTAAGTTGTAATATTTTTTGTCGTGTTTGGGGACTATTTTGTAAAACACATTAACAGCATTAAGTTTGCTGTTCCTGAGCTAGTAGAGTTGACAGTAAAAGTTAAAAATGTCAACGACAGCCGAGTAAATAACTTTTCACTATTTGTTGACAATGCCATAAATTTTTAGTACAAACAAAACTAAAGTAAAATGTTAAAATTCATGGAAATATGTTTTGTTCTTTTTTTAGGGCTAATAGCTAGACAAACAAAAAACGATAATTTAACTGTTTTAATATTATATTCTTTATTAATTTTGGCTTAAAACAAAGATCCCGTTAACACGCTATGCTAAAGGAAGTGAATCATTTTGAAAGAAGTTAAAAAAAAAGGAATTTAAAATTAAATATTAAGTTTTACAAGAAGTTTTGAAATAAAACGACAATTCAAAAGAAAAATAAAAAAAAGTAGTAGAAAAATTAGTAAAAAGTTTTATATCCCAATTAGTACTAATTTTTAGTAAAAATGTTGTATATACTCCATTTACATAGTTTTATATACTCCATTTACAAATTTTTAACTAAAATTTTGATACCCATGTAGTTACCTAGGGCTGCCATTTATTTTAAATATTTATAATATAAGTGAAAAAAGTGTTTGGGAAAAATCGCAAAACAGACGAAGAGTTACGAATATCGGAAAAACCTCAAATGTTATTAGACTTTTCCACTTTTTGTCCCTCCCCGTAGGAATTTCTAAAAAGCCCGTCTATGCTGGAGGAAAGACCTCTATGCCAAATTTTAAGTTCCTAGCTCCAGCGGTATAGGCTGGGTTATGTTGAGTCTGTGAGTGAGTGAGTGAGTGAGTGAGTAACGTTATTCTCTCATATATATAAGATTTTAACTCATTAAAGATACGTCCCCGATAACCCGGGTATTTTTTACAAAACTTTGCAGATATATGGAAAACTTTGCAGATATATTATGAAAGTTTTGTAATTTGTTTGCTCCGAAGCGCCCCCTAGTGTTAAAAAACTTTGACAGAATGAGGATCCTAGGTGGTTGAGGACGATTTCAAAAATTTATTTTTGTCTAGTCGCATGGTCAAATCTTCATACAAAAATATAGAAAGTTTTAATTTTTGAAATGTTTGTGGATAAAAAAATGGGATTTTTGAACATTTTCTAAGAATTGCATATCGCCAGCATACGCCAAGAAGTTTTTGTAGAGAAAAATGATAAAGAAGGTACACATATTTTAATTTGTGTACGTAAAATTGGCAAGGTAGATCAAATTTGGTACTGGATGTCTCAGATATGATAAAAGCGGCTTTCGGAATCAGAAAGGGAATATTTACATGATATTTAATCCTTTCCTAACTCAATTTCTTTAAAAACTGCTGACGATATGGTAACCCTGACATTACATTTTTTATAAGAGTACAGTAGAAACAATGACGATATAATTTTGACATTAAAATTTTTACACTCAAATAAAAAAAAAATGGTAAAATGTTTTACATTTATACCATAAAGTAAATAAAACATTTTTCTTCCCCAAAAATTAGACATGAGTCTGCCAAATGTGTCCATGTTAGATAACTTCCTTATGAGCTTTTATTTATTTTAATTGTCTCTGTATGACTTTGAACTAAATCGGATATACCTTGGTATTTTTTTTTTATAACAGACCATCCCTCTTTAGATCTGTTACTTCATGATTGATTTAAGTATGAGAGAGATTTGTGTATTATTTCACATGTTGCTTCAACATCCTCGATAGTATAGTCATGGAGTTTAAATATAAGGAGTCACAGAAGTCATTAAACAAGACATTCTGTGACTCCTTATATTTAAACTCTTTGGTATAGTGGTGAGTATCCCCGCCTGCCTCGCGAGAGACCGCGGTTCAATTCCCCGTTGGGGAGTGTGTATGTTAAATTTTTTTTGTATATTATTTCGACAACTTTATTCTTGTTTAAACTTTAATTACAAACACACAAAATTAATCCTCTTTATGGTAAAAGAATTATCAAAACAACAACATAATTAAGTATAAAAGCTGGCTCAGATACAAACGTAGTATAACTAAGGCACTTATTTGATTGAGATAAATTTTAAAGTCAGATTCAAGCCATCAGGCCTTACAATGAAATCTAGCAGGCAGCAAAAGGAGAGGTCCGACAAAAACTACTTACAAAGGAATATTGCTTAAAGATATTTAAAACAGCGGAAAAAGCTGGATAAAATAATGTGGCTATATAATAACAGAATATATTGAAACAATTTTTTAAAAGGATCTATGCATCACAGGGAGTTAAGCGGAAAAGGCTATTTAAAATTCCATAATTTCATGAATTGGTATTTGAAGAGATTAATCAATCTGAAGAAAGATTTTAATTATTATTCCAAAACAATTGTAGGGATCAGCCCTATAATTGACAACAAATTCGATTGTCCCAACGAATCTGTTATCCCTGCATTAGAACCTTTAAAATTTAGTTTTTGATAATAAGTATCTTACTTTTAAATACACATTACATGTCGAATGTCTGCTAAAAACAAAACTCATTTGGTTTTGTCTATTTTATATACGCATTTAAACAAACTACAATTTGTATATAATAGTAACCACCCACACATTTTGTTATAAATGCATCACATATGTACGAGCAACAAAACTGAATGAATCTGTAGTCTGAAAAATGTGAACGACATACAATCAGACAAATATGCAGACTTTTTCACATTTCCAAAAACATGGGAAAACAACTTTGTGTGCTTCGTTAAGCAAAGTGGATGTTAAGTGTAATGCGATTTTTATGTAAATTTTTATATTTTTCGGAAAAAAAATATTGTTGGCAATGTTATAACTACGATGATAATGATGATGGTTGCCACGGTCACGGCCATGGGATATACATATACCAACAACCATTATCATCATCACAGGACCAAAAATTTTAACTTTTCCTGCATACACACATTTACAGTTCATATGTTGTTGTAGGGGAAAATATATATATATATTTTTTAAATGAACATTTTATACCTTTATGTGTCAGGATATGTTCACTATAAATATATTTATGTTGGCAAATACTCAGTTTACTTATTTGCAACGTATCATATGAATTTTATTTAAGTGTATTCGTATGTTTATGATATTGGGTTTGAGTTTTTGAATATTCCGAAAATAAAGTAATACATGTACAAAGCTTAGTACTACAACAATTCTCTTTTCGACAATGGAAAATTTGCTATTGTCCAAATAAAAGTTTTTTGTTTATTGTATTTTAAACCATTTAAATGTTTGTATATGCAATATGAGTCTTACTTTTGCATGACTGAATATAGGAGGGAAGATTTAAAGGAAGTTTAAATTTTGTATATATATCCCAAAATTTAAGAGAATAGTTTGATCGTTTATATATCAAACTTTAAAATTTGTAGTTCCTCTTGAAGTTCCTTAACTTTCGTAGAATTTTTTGGAAAGAAACATATGGGAAGGATAGGTAAGGACGGATTACATAAATGGGACTGATAGGATCCTATTGTTTACATAAATAGGCGAGATATATTAAAAATAATAGACAGTTTTGAAAGAATATAGATGAGAAAATGGAGAGAATGTTAGAGGGCTACAAAGCACGAATAAGTATATAGAATGATTTTGCACGATATGTAGAAGGTAGTATTGATATGATATCTATATATTAGGATAAGAAAAAAAGGATTGAAACGGTATATAGAAAATATGTGAAAGGCAGAATAATAGGGTGGACAATATAGGTATGATGTATAAAATATGCAGATATACAACCTATTTGTCCTATCCATTCTATATGTCATAAATATTGAGTCTATTCTATGAATTCAATTTGTTCTCTCTAACCATTTTTATTATATTTATGCACTCAGTTCTATCTCTACTGTCTATGCTAAATATTTTATTAATCGTTAATTTTATCCTTTTCAACTATTTATTATTTCCTTCATATCTCTGGTACTTCGTTCCTTAATATCCCACATTTATTACCCTTCCCTTCCTTAACAGCAATCCTATCTTATTCTTCTCCTCTCTGCCACATTTGTTTCTCAAAGTTTTCCTTATAAGTATATATCAGTACAGTTATTTTTATCCTATCTATCCATTCTGTGATATTCATTCATATATTTTTATCCGATCTAACTCAACTCTCCAGTCAGTTTCTATCCAAAAAGAACTAGCTGTGATTTAGAGTTTGAGTTAATATGGAGTTACAAATGGAAAAGTCGTATTCATGCTAAGGTTAGGATGGTACATATCCCTTTCTAGTGCAAAATGGTGATCGGATATTTAGAGTGTTAAGGTTCCGAGCGATGCTACAGTTCATGCCCATAGAAGTACCTATATGTAGGCATCAATAGAGTGACAGTTAAATGGCGACCTTATTTTGAGAGTTCATCCTTACAATGTCGAACTAGGACGGATGTTGTCAAGTAAGGGTTCAAACACATAAGAGTAGCCTGGCAGTCGACATAAATGTCCTCCTTTGGACGAAGTACCTAAAACACTTCAATATTTACTAGCGTTCCACCTGAAAACACCAGCATCGTCGGCCAGCCTATAAGAGTCTACAATATCCAACATATTAGAGTATATACTGGATCCAACACCGCAATTCATCTTAGAGCCGTTAGAGTAAAGCTCACTATCAAACTTATTTGAAATACTACCAACCTGAGAGGGAATTTAATCTAAAATTTCCTGTTGAAATTCATGCTAAGAGTGGTATAGTGAAATTGTCTTCGACGATGCGGTGATAAAAGTCTCGTAGGGAAACAATAGGTTTAATAAACATGAAAAATATTTGAAATATATGGGATAGGATGAAAAGGAAAGAAGTGGTGGTAAATGTTAAGAATTAATCTAAAGATCAATATCAAAACATATGGTTACTCTAAATGCAATCCTCCTCAATTTATTTTTAGATGACTTTTATTATAAAAATTAAATTTTAATCAAGTTGGTCTCTTCTTATCGTTCGAATAAGGAAAAAAAAATTAGTACTTTGAAACTTTTCTTAGTTCTTTTTAGGCATAGAAAATAGAATTTGAAACTTTTTATAATATAAATAGCTCAGATTCTAAGTAGAAGTTTATTAGGAATTTATAAATTCATAATTTACATGATAAAATTGGACAAGAGAATTTTTTATGTCTAAAAGGAACCAAGAAAAGTTTCGGTAAATCTCCCATAAAAATTGTTTCTTTCGATGAAGTGTACAAAACAACCTTAAAAGGGATAACTTTTTGTCCTATTTCTTTTTTCTAAGCTTCCAAGAATCAATTCTGGTTTTGCTTAGGTGTTTTCCCCATTGCATGGTAAATTTGTAACAAATTGGAGAGTTAAACGTGGATAACATTGGATATTAATAATTTTTTGATTGAAAATACAAAGTTCTGATATTAAAAATCCGGAGAAAGGTTTTGTATAGAAAAATAGTAACAGAAAACCCAGCTGCTGTTTTATTTTTTGGAAAAATTGAATTATGACTAGTTACTCTCCAATGGACCTTCGTTATCACGAGCCCTACTGGACATTCTATATATGTATGTGTTAAACATATTGTATGTGTACATCAATACATGATTGTCGAATTTTCACATCCTTTTTTATTCCTAATAACAACATTCATAACTACATACAATATACAAACAACATAATACCCTGTCAAGTGGTCGCTTGAACATTTACAGTATCGTACGGCTAGTTCTATATCCCATTGGGTAGATAGATCATTATGCTCTTAATGTTTCGGTTTAAAAAAAACAAATTCTCATTTTATGTTCTTCACTAAGTTAACTGAAGTGTATTTGTTATTTTGTTTGTTTTATTTTTATTTTTTGGTGTTTGAGTGTTTAAATGAAATCACATTCAAAAATTGCTCATATTTGTATTTTGTAATTAACGTAATGAAAATGCTTTTCAAATACTTTATGGGTATTATTACAACTTTTTTTCATGTGTACATAAGATATTTAAAAAAATTGGTTTTGTGTTTGCAAGAAATGAGCAAAAAGTTATATGACTGTTTATAGAATAAGTATCCTTTTGTCAGTGTACACTCAAAGGAAATGCTTCATGATATTTTTGTGACATGTTTCATAGATTTTCGTCCAATGTAAAGTTTCATAGTATTTATGAAACATTTCATAAAAAACAAAATTAATTTCATCATATTTATTAAATGTTTCATGAAGGATATTTAGTATTAGTAAGGATTTCATTATTTTCGTGTAGAAAATGGTTCATACACTTATAATAATCCATGCGTAAAATTACGAAAAAATGTCAAAATAGCCATATCTTTTACGAAAGTTTTTGTAATGTTGACTAAATTTTCATGTTTTTATCCATGGATTATTATGAGTGCAGAGACTATGATATGGTCATTGCAATACTTGTTGTTTATGAAATGTTGCATCACTATTGATAAAGTTGTTACATTGGATGAAAATTTATGAAACTTTTTAATGCATTTCTCTGGGTGTAGGGAAATCTGAAAGGAATTTTGTAGAAGATTTTACACTAATAATAATCCATGCGTAAAATTACGAAAAAATGTCAAAATAACCAAATTTATTGTAA